>CP136059.1:303113630-303324855 GCA_032464435.1 Aegilops umbellulata | reverse complement strand
GTTTATCATTTTGCAGATTTGATTTAATTCACGGAAGCTTGCATGGATGGAGTGCTTCTTTTCCATTTTTTTAATTTTGTATCAACGTGAAACTTTTGTGAATTGATGGATAACGGTGTTGGATGAACAATGTGAAACTTTTGTAATATTTAACGATGGAACTATGTGTTGGCTATGTATGTATATATGATGAAACTTGTGTGTTGGATACGATCTGGTGGACGCAGGTAACATCGTTACATATGGCCCCCTGTATGTAAGCTAAGCAGATCTGTGTTGTATGTTATCTCTAATATTTTGTAACATGTGAAAATATCAGAAATGAAAAAAAATCCCTGGGAGGCATTCTAATGGCGCACTGCAGGCTATACTAATGGCGCACTACGTGGTGCGCCATTAGAACACCAGATACTAATGGCGCACCAGGGGTGCGCCATTAGAATTTAATTCTAATGGCATGATGCTAGTGGCGCACCAGTAGTGCGCCATTAGAAGGCAAAACTGGTGTGCCACTAGCATGCCTTTTCCCAGTAGTGATGAATTGAATATGGCCCCCATCGCCAGTCTCCAAGGGGATTTGCTCCCCCCTGTGTCCGGCGACCGAGGTATCACCCTCTGGCGCCACCTTGACGGCCTCCTGCGTCTCTCCCTGGCCTGGGTAGGTCCTTCGAGAGAGCACCTTGGTGTCATCCATGGCCTTGGGGGAAGAGGCCGCCGGAAGGTACCCACTGTCCATCACCTTGGATCCAGCGAATTCCCCGAAGATGAGGATCGCTGGAGGTGGGAACGAGCCGGACTGTAGAGCATAATTCACCATGTTAAAACTGCGGATAAAAGGAGTTGGATATATGAATGCGTCAGTGCCTTTGAGTACTTACGATTCGGCCAGGGGCTTATACCTGGGGCGCCAGTCCGAGCTGCCGTCAGTATCCAATGCGGAGTTGTCCGCGAGGGAGACCTTCCCCTTCTTGGATGCTTCTGCCTCTAGATGCGTGGAGGCCGCCCTTTTCTTCCTTCCCCCCTCTGGAGGAGAGCTTCTTTCCTCCTCCTCGTCATCTTCAGTGATGGGGGAGGATGGGTTTCGGCATCTTCGGACGTCGCGTCCGAAGTGCCTTTACGGCGGAGGCCACTTCTGATCTCCGTGGCCTTCTTCTTGGCCTTCTTCTCTGGCGCCTTGTAGGGCGCCGGAACTAGCATCTTCGTCAGAAGTGGGATGGCTGGGTTTTCGAGCAATGGAGCCGGACACTGGATCCGCTCCGCCTTCTCCGTCCAGCCTGAAAAGACAGATAGGGAAGCTCATACATCTTCGTTGAATGTACAGGTGAAGGATACACCTTGAAATACGATAAACTCAGCGAACTGGCAGGATGGACATGATGTACCCACGGTCCTCGGTCGTCTTCAGCCATGTCACATTGGCCTTAAAAAACACCTTCCAGATGCCTTCGTGTGTAATGCCGAAGAACTGTTGCAGGGTCTGGTACTTGGTCGGATCGAACTCCCACAGATGGCAAGTCCGGCTTTGACAGGGAAGGGTCCGGCGAAAAAGCATCACCTGGATCACATTGACAACCTTGATGTTCTTGCCCACCATGCTCTTGATGCGCGCCTGCAGCGCCATCAGCTCGTCCAATGAAGCCAAGTCCAGGCCCTTTTCTTGCTAGGAGGTAAGCCGCATTGGGGCCCTGGATTTGAATTAGGGAGCCGCGGCCCAGGTGGTGTCGCGGGGCTCTGTGACATAGAACCACTATTGTTTCCACCCTTTGATGGTCTCCACAAAGGTACCTTTGGGCCATGGGGCATTGGCTAGCTTGTTCACCATGGCGCCTCCACACTCTGCGTGTTGACCACCCACCACCTTCGGCTTCACACTAAAGATCTCCAGCCACAATCCGAAGTGAGGTTGGATGCGGAGGAAGGCCTCGCACACGACGATAAATGCTGAGATGTTGAGGAAGGAGTTTGGGGCTAAATCATGGAAATCTAGCCCGTAGTAGAACATGAGTCCGCGGACGAATGGGTGGAGAGGAAATCCCAACCCGTGGACGAAGTGGGGGATGAATACCACCCTCTCATGGGGCTTCGGAGTGGGGACGATCTGCCCCTTGGACGAAAGTCGGTGGGCGATTTCCTGGACCAAGTACCCCACCTCCCGGAGATTCGTGATGTCCTTCTCCGTGACGGAGGAGGCCATCCACTTGCCTTGCGCTCCAGATCCGGACATGGTCGGAGTGCTTTTTTGAGGCGGAAAGGATGGAAGCTTGGGCGCTAGAGCTCGAGAGTGGGTGGGAAGAGAGAAAGAAGGTCTGGGTGAAAAGGTGAATCCTTATCTCCTTATAAAGGCATCGAATGTCAAGCGCCTCCCTACTCGCCTTAAAACTCGCCTATTCCCCAAGGGTCGTGCAGACGGCGCGGTTGGATTACCCACGCCCATATTGATGAGAATCCCGCAATAAGGGGGACATGATCTCTGCTTCGACAAGACGTGCCAATGAAAGCGCATCTTGAAATGTGAAGCGGGAGGCTAAAAAACAGTTCAAAATAATGACTAGGCAGTAACGTGATGTCACGCTACAAAAGTTGTCAGTAGATTGGACTTGTGAAATATTATACTCTCTGCGTGTGTGTGTGGTACTTGTTTTGCAGAGCCGGACACGTTTTCTGTGTTCGAAGGCTATTTTCGAGTATTCGGAGGAGGAACCCGCCTTGCAATGCCGAAGACAATCTGCGCGCCGGACACATCTTCATTGAAGCCTGGTTAAGGGGCTACTGAGGGAGTCCTGGATTAAGTGGTCCTCGGGCGTCCGTACTATGTATCATGGGCTGGACTAATGGGCTATGAAGATACAAGATAGAAGACTTCCTCCCATGTCCGGATGGGACTCTCCTTTGCGTGGGTGGCAAGCTTGGCGTTCCGATATGTAGATTCCTTCCTTTTGTAAACTGACTCTCGGCCCCTCCGGTGTCTATATAAACCGGAGGGTTTAGTCCGTAGAGGCGATCACAATCATACAGGCTAGACATCTAGGGTTTAGCCATTACGATCTCGTGGTAGATCAACTCTTGTAATTCTCATATTCATCAAGATCAATCAAGCAGGAAGTAGGGTATTACCTCCATTAAGAGGGCCCGAACCTGGGTAAACATCGTGTCCCCCGTCTCCTGTTACCATCGACCTTAGACGCACAGTTCGGGACCCCCTACCCGAGATCCGCCAGTTTTGACACCGACAGCGATCTTCTTGGTTAATGAACCCAACTCGAAACTTATATCCATGGCTTGTCTTCATTGTGACCATTAAACTGGTGTATTCAGTTATGGCAAGGCTAAGCATCTTGAGTACATGTGTTCTGGCAGAACAAGGAATGCACTGCAGGAAAAATAATATGAGAACACAATGTATTCCCTATATCCGAATCTAGAAATAATTTCCTCCTTCACGTCAGTGTTGACCATGGTACTAGTACCTTTTATCAAAATATAGCAATCCAAATTTCCAAATTAGTCGACAGCAGGCTCAAAAAACCCCACCCTCCCAGATAGAAAACAGGATTCTAGGAACATACTGGGCACGTTTTAAAATCCTGTGTTAGGATGAGAAGGAACGAGTGTGGCGTCTCGCCGAGGGCGCAGAAACCTGTAGGGTCCTCGCACTTTGGGCACTGCAAATGAAACACACTAGATTCAGTAGGAAGAAAATTGCATCAACGGCGGCGGCTGCCATCCTAGGAGTACCCGCGACCAAGGGACTTGGATTTATCGGGGATGGATGAAGAATTCGTACCAGGTTCTCCATGATAAAACCCTATGCAGTCGTCGAGCGGCGGTTTTCTCTGAACAAGCAAACGAGGGAGAAGGGGATTCAGGCCCAGTGAAATATTGTCGCTTCGTCCGTCCAGCTTACTGCTAAAGCTGGAAAGGTGAGGGTTTTTGTGATTTGAAGGCTCATTGGGCATTACTGCGACGCTACGACCGGGGTGTGTCCACCGTGCATTAGTGCACTCTAATTTGGTGCATATGGCACGTGGACCCCATTGTCGGATGCCCCACATATCAGCGAAAGGAAGTAGAAAGACAGGAGTAACTAGTTACACATAAATATATTTTTGACAGAGAGATACTCCCTCTATAAAGAAATATAAAGATATTTTATATCACAACTTTATACATAAGAAAAATCAAGGGGAATATATATAACATATATAATTATAAAAACAGAGTTGTTTTTTAACATGGTATAGATGAGTTGGTGATGATGGTGTGCCTGCCATCCTGCAATATAGGCCGTCCGATTTATATCTGACGGATAGAAGGAAACTGGCAATTTTGCAAAAAGGTACACCTCTCCAAATTTGCAAATAAGGCCTTCCCTCGTTCATCCTTTTCTCTCACAAGATAAAATACTCATACAAATGCATCTTGATGTTACGTGCAATGCACGGGCATTATGGGGGTTCAGCTAAGAAATACTCAGACAGGCTCACGGTTCTGGACTTTGGGCCACAGGCCAGTGGGCCTGCATGTTTGGGGGCCAATGTGTTCTACCTCAGCACTTCTCATATTGCAAGCGGTCGGTACGACGCTGGTTTTAGATGTTGTTGCAAGGCTAATACACAAAATTTAATAAAGCATGATAGCGATTGGAATGGAATCAAACGACAGTTCCTAACAAGCAATCAGAGTTGCAATTCTATCAATGATACTGTCGTACTACTTATACACACGAGAGACTTGTTTCACCATGCCAGAGTATTACATCAAAATCTCTCGAAGGATAGATCAGTTCGGCAGTTGCATGCTGCTACTGAAGAATTTCAAAGTTGATTTGGACCAGCTCTCCTTGCCGAGAAAGTTCGATTTTGACATCATCCCCTACCGCAAGATATGATTTAGATTTGAACCTTGACCATCCTTTAGCATCAATCATCATGCGACCATCCTTTAGCATCAATCATCATGCGACCATCCTTTGTACTTACGGTATATTGAGCAGGTTCATTCACACCAAGGCTGCGCATGGTAAGAGAAACTTGGCCACGGTCGTCCGGATTGTTGAGCGACTCCCTCGTTGCTCTAGGAATTCTCAGTTCGCAAACAAGAAGACATACACAAACCATTAGATCAACACAGTGAATCATGTGAAACAACATGGAAAGAAAAAAGAACGAAGCACTTGGGCGGCCAATGCTTACCAAGAAGGTGGACATGTCGGTTTTTGTAAGGACTTTGGTATATGAAGTGCGAACTGCTGCCCAGTCTGTTGTCGGTGCAACTGTTGGTTCCGTTGCCGCTGAACGGGCCGGAGCAGATGCAAGTGCAAGTGTTGCTGTAGGTGCTGAAGCCGTTGCTGGTGCCCGTGTCGGTGCGACTGGTAGTGCCGCTGCTGCTGCCGGAGATGGTGCTCCTTGTAGAGCTGGTGCCGGTGTCGGACCAGGTGACAGTGTCGATGCCCGATCCTCCGATAGATCAGCCTGATCCACTGGCGCGGTCGGTGCCCAATCCTCAGATAGATCAGTCTGAGCTGCTGCTGCTGTCAGTGCAAGAGCTACTGCCGGTGCTCGATCTGTTGCTGAAGGTGGTACCGATGTGCGAGACAGCGGAGATCGTGTCTGATCTGCTATGATCAGCTTTCTAACTTGACTAGGCTCCGTGACCGTGATCCAGTCTTTTTGTTCATTTCTTTGAAATGCGAGAATGACTAATTGTGGCGTGTTTGTTAAACCAAACTGCAGTTCATCATAGGGATTCAGCTTGTATTCAGACAACAGACTGATCCATTTTTTCCAGTAATATAAGTGATGGACATTGCCTTCGTTACTGACACGACATAATAAGTGAAACCTGCAAAAATATTCATCGTAGAGCAAACCAAACGGTTTATCCTGTGATGAATGTCACAGGGCAAAACCTGCATCGTAAAATTGCAGCAAAAGAAAGAAAACATGACATTAAATCAATAAGATTTAGACAGTAAATCAATAAGATTTACTTGATGTGACATGAGTGAATCCTTACCAGGAAATCACTATGTGGAAGTACTAAACAGAAGATAGGTCGTCCAACTATGCGTGGCATGCAGGGCCCCCGCCTACTCCCACAAGCAGGACAGTCCAAAGGTCGTGACAAATCATATGGACCAAACATCCATGGGACTGGAAATCCTGGTGGGTGCGATAAACCCTGCAATGCATACAGATATTGGAGTGTAACCATAATTGATAAGTCGTCCTCACAAAAAAGATGATCTGGATACTTCAAAATATACAGACTATATTGAGTGCACAGACATTAACATAGACTGTTCTCAGGACTCACCACACACCAAAAGTGGCAGTACTAAACAATACATGGTTCACAAACACAAATCAAGTACTAAATCATAGTACTTACTACAGACAAGCAAAGTTGCACTAATTAAACTCTGCAGACTATTTCTTACCACCGACCTACGGGATGAACCCCGCATAACTGACTAGGCCATGGACTTCGTGAGAGATGTCTACTGGCACCATCACCATCTCCTCAACCTTGGAGAACCTAACAGAGTGGTCTTTCCACTCATAAACATGACAATGAAGATAGGCCGCATCAGATTTTCGGGAAGCTTTACAAGAACCACAACCTTCTTAATCGAAGGCACAACCAGGGAATTGTTGTGGTCAAGTACAGCCTCGGGAACACGCCTGACAACAATGCTACAGGAAAACACTAGTTCAGGACACGTGGCGACAAGGACACAACAGCTGGATAGTTTAGCAATAGAACTCATCCTCAGTTCTTCCAGTTCACACGGCATGACTTTGAAAAATTCATCTCCACCGCGGACCTGGTTCTAATTCAAACAGAAACCAAATATTTTATTACTACCTCCGTTCAGAAATATAAGATGATTTTCGATATTTTACTCCATATATGACTACATATACGCACAGAAATGAGTGAACAAAGACACTAGAACATGTCTTCAAAGGCATGAGAGCAGAGGGGTTACTTGCAATATCCATAACACAAGTTACTGATGCAAATATACCCTCTTCAAAGGTAGCATTGATGTTCATAAAGTAGTTGAAAGTAATCTATAAGAAATCAGTGTCAACCTCTCGCATGTTTTGGTCAAAAGATAGAGCCGCCATTTGGCACACAAAAATCACATGCAAGATCACCTAGAAAGTTGTACTACTAGTACTAGTACTGTGTGTTAGATGAAAAAACACGATCAAGATCGAGAAAAAGATCGTCAAGAAGAGATATTACCTGGACTTGCTTAATGAGGGATCCCGGAGAGGGGGGCTTGGACAGGGTGATGGCTTTGAGCTTGTCTGCGGTAGTCTCGGCGGGGTGCTTGCACTTCTCCGTACCATGAGCCTCGACGGTTTTTGCCAGAGCCATATACATCACTTTGGCCGGTGCTCCAGCGTCCATCAAGAAACTGTCAAATAGAAATAAAAGAAAAGAAACCATAATCATAAACCCGAAAGAAGAACAGAACCAACACCATTGATGCGCTCACCTTTCCTTCTTTGGGGGAGAAGAACAATGGCAGAAGCAGGTCGGGGTTTTCTTGAAGAAATGAGGAACAAGATGAGGGAGAAGCGAGGGTTGGGTAGAGAGGAAGTTGAGAGAGAAGAGTGAAATGATGGTTGCTTCGTCCGTCCAACTTACTGCTGGAAAGGAGGGGGTTTTGTGATTTGACGGCTCATTGGGCATTACTGCGGTGCTTCGATCGGGGTAGTCTACCATGCATTTGGGAACTCTACTATGGAGTAATTTAGTGCATGGATGGTGGACCCTGATGATGGCTGTCCCGCACGTCGGCGAAAGTGAGTAGCAAAGTTCCCGACGACCATCAAGGAGGATCCACACGGTAGAGCGAGTCCATTGTTTTTTCTGAAGAAAAAAATGATTACAGCAAGCATTTCCACTCTTACGACGGAGGAGTGCGAAACACGGTAGCCACTTGAACATACACAATGCTCCTACTACTAGGCATGTGCAGTGGTTCATACGTCAGTACTACATAATCTTGTTGCTAGTGTAGTAAGATATGACGATAACAAATGATGTTATGCGCATGTCCACTATATGAACAGTAATGTAACATCGTACCGCTTTTTCGACTGTCCGGTCGAGAATGAATGGTGAGATCAATGTTAATAGAACTAGGTCTACAGCGCACAGAGAGTACGGTGCTACAGTACCCACGAAATATGAACCATATGAAGCATGACAACTCAGTGTTAGGCAGGGTGTATGAAGGGTGCATGGGATGGGAGCAAAATTTCCCTTCTCGACCCACTTTTGGGTGTTTCGCAGAGTGCATGAAGGGTGCATGAGTCCACATTAGTAGGTTAACACAAATACACGAAGAGGAAACAACTATACTGAGATGAGAATGCAACCAAACACACCCACGTGCTTTGTGCTACACTGACTGATCTGCATCGTCTGAGTTTGATCCAATGGTCATGCTGCACCGAGATATGGACATGCCCATGTAGAGGACGCCTAAACACCACCGAAGTCCCTCTGATTCTCGAGGCGCACGATGTTGGTGATGCAGGGTGCAACGGCTTGTAGATCCCGCTCCCGGTCGACGGGAGCCAGCTCGTCAAAGACGGCTTCCAATGGCACGAATGGATTCCGGTGACGGAGCCCTGAGAGGATTCGCCCGGCAACGACGACGGCAGCTCGCAACCCCTCCTTGTCCAGCGCCGCCCCCACCATCGCACGGAGATTGCTCAGCTCCTCAGAGATATAGGTGAAGAAGGAGACCAGGTCAGGAAGCCGCAGCTCGTTGAAGTCGACGGGGTGGTCGAACGGATTTAGCCCGACAGCCGGCATGGTTGCGCTGGCACGACGGTAGGCATCGCGTAGCTACAAGATGTGCATGGCAACTTGGTCCACCAACTGGTTGAGGCGATCTTGGACCTCGTCACGATCGTCCCGCTCGCGTTCCAGCCGCCTCCCCTGACGGCCTATCATATCTCCCGCTTTCTGCAGCAATGTCGTCGACGCGTCGAGCATCTTTGTGGTGGACGCCTGCCGCTTTTGAAGCTCCGTGAACTCCCACACATAACAGAGGAGAATGGAACTCCTCTCCTCCTTGAGCTCACGGAGCTCCACGTCCTTGGTCCTGAGCTCCGCATCCTTGGCCTCGAGCTCCTGTGTCAGGCGCCTCACCTCAGACTCTGTGATCTGTTGCGCCGCCATGGCACCAGGTAGAAGCAATTGGGAGAGGAAGCAAAGGGGGCGAAATGGCTGAAAGCCAATGCAATATACGGGAAGGCGGAGGGAGCCAGCCAAGGAGCGGGGAACCTTTAGGTTTTCACCATGGGAAAACACCATTTGACGACTTCTCACATCAGGGAGCGGTGGGTTTTACAGGCGGAGTCATCGTGACCAATTACTGTCGCGCCTGCTCCCGTCAATCAAAAAATTAAAAATCTTGCCGCGCTTGCTCCCGTCAATCAAAAAATTAAAAATTCTACCGCGCCTGCCGCACCCAGAGACTAGAGCAACGCCGCGGTGGATATTTAAATTTAGCTGCCGGCAAGGAGATAAAAAAGGGTGAAAAAACAAATGTGGCGGCAGCCTAGCTAATCGGTCGCACTAGCCCAACTAGCCAGCCGCCATGCTTCACTGATGTACTCAGCGGGAAAGGTGGTCTTTCGTGATTTGACGACTCATTTACTTGCTTCGGCGCTACGACCGAGGATGACCTAGAAACTGCGCGGTAGGGCGTCGCACATCTTGGCAAGGAAGAATATATGTGTGCACCCCCAAGAGGACCCTGAAACCGTGCGGTAGGGTGTGCCACGTCTCGGCACGGAGGAAAAATGTGCGTGTAAAAGTATAATGTATCAGACGTAGTAGTGCCAATGGTTCGACCTCGGGACCCAACCAGTTGGTTGAAAACACCCCACTAGCCACACAACTTCATCATGCTAACGTGGCATGGAGGATAGGTGCGATTAGATGTCACATCCCTAGTTCTGGTATGCACAATGCTAGCTAGACATGTGTGCATCATGTTTAAATTTTATTTAAATTTGAAATGGGGATTTGTGAAACCCTTGGAAATCATTTCTGGGAATGACCCAGATAAAAATTGCTTCAATTTGGCCCAAGAAAATGTTCCTGATTTTCTATAAAAATATTGGCCAGTGGAAAAATTCCAATCAATATTTTTGGGAGCTCAGAAGTATTTATTTTTGGCCATTTGAATAATCCAGTAATTATTTGCGTTGGGTAAATATTTTTATATATATAAAAGATTGTCCAATAATTCTGAATTTTGGTGAGGGGCTTTGGAATAATCCCTTAGGCCCCTGCAAAATTTGTCAGGATAAAATAAATTGATTTAGTATTATTACTAAATCAGAACAAATGTCAGAAAAGTAGAAAATAAAACAAAAATGGAAAGAACTTACCTGTGGCCAGTTCCTGTGCTGGCCCAGCACTGCGCGGCCTGGCCGGCCCAGTTGGCCAGCCCAGCCCACCTGCCTCCCCCCTCCCCTGTCGTTTTCCTCTCGCCAGGAGGACGCGCGTGTGGCCGCCGTGCGCGAGCACACGCCGGCCACCTCCTGCTTCCCTGCCCGCCTGCCTGGCTCCCCCTCGTCGCTCTGGATGCCCCGCGCGTCGCCACGACGCCCCGCACCTCTTTCCCTCTCCCTCCTCCCCTGGATTCCTCCCTCTCCCCGCGACCGAGCGCTGCCGTCGCCGCAGCTCGTCGCCGTCGTAGGCACCGCCTCCCCCTCGCCCTCTCCCTGTGCTCAGAAGCTCCGCCCGATCGCCGGCTACCTCCACGTCAAGACACACACCTCGGGAGGCCCTAGAGAGCCGCCTCACCGTCGTCTTCATCTCCGGCCGCCGGAGATCGTCTTCACCGCCCCGCCGACTCCAGCCTTACCCGAGCACCCCGACGACGCCCGCCGGTCCCCTGTGAGCCCCGCCATCGTTCCCCCTACCCCCCTGCCCTTCTGCGCCCTCTAGCCCTCTACCGCACGCCACCCGACTCCGGCCGCCGCCGCGAGCTCCGCTCCGGCGAGCTCCGGCCACACCGCGCCCTCCCGCTGGCTCCAATCGACGCGGACGAGCTCCAGCTCCTCGCCCGTGGTCTCCGCCGCACTTTTGGCCGCCGGAGCGACGATCCCGAGCCCTTCGCCGCGCTCGGCCTCGCCGGCAGCTAAACGCCGGCGGGATTGACTGGGTCAACCCGCACTAACTAACCCCCAGCTGACCGGTTTTGACCGCGTGGGTCAATGACAGGTGGGGCCCGGCTTGACTAATTTTTAGTTAGGGTAATTAATTAACCTCTGTTAATTAGCTAAGTCACTGACGTGTGGATCCCACACGTCAGGTTTGACCCCAGTCAGCGCTGTTGACTTGCTGACGCAAGCATGACGCAGTGCTGATGCAATTAATTATTTTCCAGGAATTATTTTAAAACAGGAAATTCCAAAAAAATATTCTAAACTTCAAAAAATCATATCAATTCAACCGTAGCTCAGATTGAAATGATTTATATATGAAAAATTATCAGAAAAATGCAACCTATCCATCTGTACCAGTTTCATGCATGAAAAACCAAGTTAAACCTGCTGTATAAGTGAAACATACAAATGGCATATATAAGAGCTAAATTTGGAGTTGCATTTGAACCCTTGGTTCAAATGGACTTCATTCAATTTGAATACTAGTTGCATTAGCTCAAACCACATCACATATTCATGCCATATTCATGCATCATATTGTTGCATATGCTTGTGTTTGATTGTCGACACCGTTCCTTCTCAATAGGTCTTTGCTTCGGAGACCGATCCAGAGTACCTGTCCAAGAAGCAGTGCCCCCCCCTTGTTGATCTACCAGGCAAGCAAACCCCCTTGTTCATTTCGATATGATCCCACTCTCTCGCTCCTGCTCTCTTTTATTGCATTAGGACAACCGCGAATCAACTGCTACTTTATGCTGTGGTAGTTGAACCCATTCCTTTGTAGGAGTTGATTGAGCCATGTTGTGTTCCTACCTTGCCATGCCCGCTATTGCTTAGAGTTGTGTCAGGTCTGATTCATTGGGAATGGATTGGAGTGATATGATATGTTCTGATGCTGAGAGTTAAGCGTGTGAACACGATTTGGTAAAGGTAGCGGTTAGAGGCCATGTAGAAGTACATGGTGGGTTGTCTCATTGGGACCGTCCTTAAGAACCGAGTTCTATGTAAGTTGTCCAATGACTAGCTACTACCACACATTGGGCTCCGGGCGCTCCAAGTTCTCTCGACTTATTGACCAACTTGATCTCTGTCCAGGAGTTGCAACTAGTTTCTAGTGTTTGTAGGTAGTGCTATTTTTCTACCGAGTGGCACCCGGCAGGGTGGGCTTGGGACAGACTAGGCACACGTGGCCCGGTGTACCGAGTGGCACCCGGATGGTGGTCTCGGGAACCCTGTACACATCGTTTGGGGCCGTGAGCGACACCCCGGCCGGATCTCCTTGCGGATGGAACCCAAATAGGCGATAAACCTGGACTAGAGTCTTGTGTGGTTAGTCAGGTCGTGGCCGACACCCTCGCCAGGCTTCCGCTTGAAGGTTGCTGAGTTACATGACGTGTACATGGTGATAAGTGGTGAGAGCGTGTGTGAAGAAGTACACCCCTGCAGGGTTATCATGATCTATTCGAATAGCCGTGTCCTCGGTTATGGACTTCTTGGATGCTTACGTGGTACATAGATAACTTAAAATGGATACTCTAAAATGCTCAAGACAAGTGTGAGTTCTATGGATGGCCTTTCCGTAGTGAGACGGGGATGAATCCATAGTAGTGTATTGATGTGGTGATTAGTGGACTCGTGTGCGCTGCTTCACCTCAAAGAAGTTTCTTGTAGTCGTAGAACAGGATAGCCACTGAGTCAAAGCTGGCTTGCCGCAACTAAACCCCACATTGCCTCCTTGATAGTAATGCATGTATGATAGGATCCAATGTAAGTCTTGCTGAGTACCTTTGTACTCATGTTTGCTTTATTTATGTTTTGCAGCGGAGACTTCGGTCTTACAAGTATATCCGCTTGGACTTCGACGAGTAGCTTGTTACCTCAGCTATGATCTTGTACCCTTGGGAGGGTCTTGTAGATAGTCAGGCTTCTCAGCCTTTTTATTTTGTAGTTGTCTGTACTCAGACATGTAATGCTTCCGCTTGTTGATTGTATGCTCTGAATGATGGGTCATGTGACCCTTGCTTGTATTTAATGCTATGTGGCTCTTCTGAGCCTTTATCTATATGAGTTTGCGTTATGTTGTGATGCCATGTTGTACAACACATACTTGCATGTTATGCGTACGTGTAACGTGTATTGCTATGTGTGGGATCCGACAATCTAGTTGTTTATCCTTGGCAGCCTATCATATGGGGAAATGTAGTCTGGTGCTTTCTGAGCGATAGTAGTCCGCTACAGCCCGGTTCACCGGAGTCCTGCTAGCCCAGCACTACTGCTCGAAACACTTGACTGGCCGGCATGTGTTTAACTTTGTTCCTATGTCTGTTCCTTCGGGGAAATGTCACACGGTGACATCCGGAGTCCTACCTAGCCTGCTACAGCCCGGGTTACCGGAGTCCTGTTAGCCCAGTGCTACAGCCCGGATTCACACGTTGATGACTGACATGCTCGATGTGATTCATGTATTCCTGTCCTCATGGGTTAGTGCCGCTTTGGATTCGCGACTAGCCATGTCAGCCCGGGTTCTCTGTCATATGGATGCTAGCGACACTATCATATACGTGAGCCAAAAGGCGCAAACGGTCCCGGGCCAGGTAAGGTGGCACCCGTGGGTGTACCGTGCGTGAGGCCGCAAAGTGATATGTTGTGTTACATGCTGGATCGATGTGGCTTAGGATCGGGGTCCCGACATTAGATCCGTCTCGACCAGTAACAACGTCTCTTGTTCTAGGCGATTCTTCTACTTTCCAAGCTCTTTTAGTTATAATAACACCACGGTAAGCTAGCGCCGCTCTTCGTGTGTGCCCGTGCGTCTAAAGATTAGCGATCGCAGACCTGGGACCCTCCAGTAAGTGAGTCAACGGTCATGCATGTGTTGACAAGGCACTCCTTGTACTCTACTCAACGTAATACTACCTCCGTTTCTTTTTACTCCGCATATAAGATTCGATCAAAGTCAAACTACACAAAGTTTGACCAAATTTATGTAAGAAAATATGAACATCTACAATATTAAAACTATATAGTATGAAAATACATTTCGTGGTGCATCTCGTAATGTTGATTTCATATTGTCAATGATTATATTTTTTAATATAAAGTTAGTCAAACATTACAAAGCTTGGCTTTGACCAAACCTTATATGAAGACTAAAAAGAAATAGAGGGAGTACTGTATAAAATCAAGTTATGGGACAAAGCCAACAACCGTTGTTGTTTCGGGCCATCGACTTACGCTTTGTAGTCCAGGTTGCCAGTTCAAATCTTGTCTTTCAGATTTGTTAGTTTTAGGTCCAAATTTGATCAATGACAACTGGGACCCCCGTGTGTTGTTCCGATATTTTAGTGTACGATGGTTTTTTTGAACAAACATTTTGCTCGCTTAGACAAGTAACGGCACGAGTTACACGTATTTTGCAAGTTTACGAACAAAAATGACAGCGACATAGAATATCACATCCACCCCGCAGCTTAGATGCTATGGTGATACGAGTTTTTACATTGTTGGAACTGAGATTCAATGGCTTGGGAGTAGTCTTTGTAATTATGCGCAATTTCCAAACTCTTCAAGGGTTTTTTTGCAAATAAAACATTTAGGCCTCGTGTGTGACGCTGCATCTTGGATCCAACGGCTCCTCGTTGCTCATATTAGGTGCTCCCCGTAGCTTAATTAGCCGATACGGTGATACGAGTATCTAGGTCGTATGATCTATGATCAGATGCCACATGCGAAGTACTTGTACTTTCTGCGCAATTCCCAAACTCTCTCGGGCATATATTGCAAAAACATTCAAACCTCCTACTGTGAGCCATTAGATCTACGTGAACTCGTATCACCATTGAATCTACGGTGCGGGAGACACCTCATATTCTCCCGTGCGAGAAAACATCAGGTGCTCTCGCAGCTTGGATGCTACGGTGATACGAGCTTCGAGGTCGTTTGATCTTAGATCCAGTGGCATCTAAGCATTCTTTGTGCTTGTAAGCAGTGGCCAAACTCTTTGGGGGCTTTTCTGCAAAAAAACATTCAAATCACCGAGGAGTTGTTGGGTCACAAATCCAACGGCTCCGAAGAGCTTGTATCACCAAAGCATCTAGGGTGTGGTAGCACATGATATTCTTACATACAGGAGAATATGATGTCCTCCTTCATCTTAGATGCTACAGTGATATGAGCTTCGAGGTCATTGGATATGGGATCCAAGGGCATCTGAGTAGTTTTTGTACAAATTGTGTGCAATTCTCAAACTCAATGAGGTTCCATGTAAAATATATATGGACATCCTATGAGCTCCTATATCTCAGATCTACAAGCTCTAAGGAACTCGTATTAGTATATAGCATCTAAAGTGTGGGGGCACATGATATTCTCCCGGGGAGGAGGGGGTGTAGAACCAATCGGTGTTTGGGAGGGTGGGGACAAATATAATCTAAACAATCCTAAACACAACTTCACAATTTTATCTAAGGTCGAGGGGTTAACCCCCGACAATCTACATAGCTCAGCCTAAACACAACATTTGCATGTACTGTAGCACTAGACTTAATATTCATGTTTCTATTTCCTGTTCATTTTGAATATTGAATTTAGGACCATGCATGTCTTACATTTTACTCCCTTCGTTCCTAAATATTAGTCTTTTTAGAGATTTCAAATGGACTACCACATACGGATGTATATAGACATATTTTAGAGTGTAGATTCACTCATTTTGCTCCGTATGTAGTCAATTGTTGAAATGTCTAAAAGACTAATATTTAGTAACAGAAGGAGTATTTTTGAATTCATGTCATACATGCATGGTTTGGAAAAATAGATGCACTATACTTATTGGATTGTTGTTGTGTTTGTTTGTGTGTGTGTGTGTGTGTGGTCATATGCTTGATACACAAAGTTTTCTCACCACCATACCCTTCATCTTTTAAATTTTAATTTGCAAGGAAAAACTTACTAGGGATACCATCAAATGTGAAATCCACGTTGAGATCACTATATCACAAATTCACTCTAATTCAAGAACTCATCATAAATCAATTACCACGTTGACATTACTATTTGCAAGGAAAATACGGGCATTGTAATACACATAGATTCATTTGGCAATTTGAAAGATTCATTTCCAATACTCGAATAGTAGGACCCAATGGCGTACCAGCCAGACCTTGGCTCGTGTTGATCCTAAAAAAAGAAAAAAACGGGCTCGTGTTGATCATAAAAAAACCGGGCTCGTGTCCTTCTGGTGGCGTGCGTGGTACGCACGTTAGCTAACCCCAACCAGTTGAGCCTCCGCGTTTCGAGTCGAAATATCTGGCGGCCAGAATTCCAGCCCTAGGAAATTCCCCTCCTGTCCCCGGTCCATAGTGACTACTGATGAACAATGGAGGGATGCTTTAGTAACTAGACAACGTTACCTACTACGCGGAGCACGGTTCAATTCCCTCGATCGCCGCTACCCAAGGTCACCCATCAATGGCATTGCCTAGTATTAATAGTAGTACTACACCAGGATGAGCACAGAATTGAGCCTGTTTGTTCGTGCCTAGTACTTGACTTAATATATCAGGCAATGCACTGGTATGGAGGGATTATCCTTTTACTCTGCATATATAACTTGTCTGAAGTATAACTAAGCAAAATGTTTGACCAAATCCTTTCTTAAGAAATACATCAGGAAAGATGTATCGCTTGAAAATTACTTGCATGATGCAGGTTATGATATTGTTTCGAATCCTGGATTTTAAATTTCAGAAAATCCAAAAGTGACTAGAAATTCATGAAAATGTGCATAGTCATGTGATATGGCACAAATATTCCTATGTAATGATTTTTTCAATTTGAGAGAGGCTGGTTATGCAAAGTTGCACAAATGAAGAGCTAAGGTATTTATTGAAACCGTGGGCGTTTACGTGCCGCCACGAGTACCACTTCTCATCGGCAGGTGCCGTCCGAGCAAGCGTGTGAGTCGACGGGAGGCGTGCAAGCAGACCGTTGCGCCGTCTGACAGGAGGCGTGCGAGCAGACCGCTGCTCATGCTCGCCGGGAGGCGAGCCCTTTGACCAGGCTCTGCCACCCACCTTCGTCCCAACTACTCCCACTTTTAATGTCGTCGGCGCCGCAGTTTAAAATCAACCCTGCACTACCCGGTATTGCTACAATCTTCTATCTTCCTCTCTGATTCTCCTGTCGTCTACCTCCAACCAGCCTGACCTAACCGTACGCCATGCTGCATCACGATGGTCTACCCTTAGTCTTCCAGTTTCCTGAGGAAGACACCCAGCCGGAGTCTCAAGAACATAAGGCTCTTTGGGACGAGCTTGAATCGGCCCTGCGGGAAGACGTCGCGCATGTCCCCGCTACCGTTCCGGCTCCCGTCGCCCCGACTGCGCTAGCGCCCATCCCCGTGGCATTGATGAGCTGGGAGCCACACATTATCACCGAGCTTGATGCCACAGGGTTCCACGAGGTCCCCGCTGACTTTCACGCGCCCGTGCACCCGCCAGCGCATGCGCCTACGCGTGCACTGACGTGCGCGCCCGTGGTGGTGCTCGTGCACACGAATGTCTCCGTCGCGCCGTTGCCAGTGCCTGTCCCCGCGCGGGTGCCAGTGCCCCCGCAGCGGCATGGATGGCCGCCGTCGACCGCTTCCTGGCACCAACACCAGTCGCCTCCTCCCGCCAGTTGACTCGCTCCTGGAGACTGAAGTCCAGAACATTGTGGCCTTCATTGAAGCTAGGGACAATGTCCAGGAGTATGCCAACAACGGCGCAAGACGCCGCCGTCGCCGTCGGTCAGTGGCCCGACGACACACAGAGCACGGCAGAGGAGACGCTTCTCACCGCAAGACGCCCCCGCCGCCGCCGCGTAATCTAAATTTGCCATGAAAAAACGTTCGGATTGCCATGCTTAAAACCCGAACGTTTATCATTTTCGTTTATTTTAGATCGATCGTCGTATGAATGTAAAGTCGGAGTCTGACTGAATGAAATCCGATTAAATGTTCTGCTAGTGCCGTATCAAATTAAATATTAAATGTCATGAAGCCACATGTATTCCTTCTCATCCAACGACCTAGACTGCTTCAATGTCGAGCGCTCAACACGTTTAGCGTGCAGTTAATTTCATGCCAAAAATAGTGCTAATCACATAATAACACGCAAATAATATCCTACTTAATATCTGCATGCACTTAATATACTTCCAAATTAATGTGCATTGCACGTACACATTGACTAGTACTACTAGTATGTGAAACTAGTGCCGTAACTTGTGGACGCGTCCAGATATGGTCAATGGCAACATCGCCCACGAGTTCTTTTTGTTTGCCCATGCATCTAAATGCAGAAGGGGAGGAGAGAGAGAGAGCACACATGGAACCCACCAGTAAGTGAAGGTGAATAGTACTACGTGCTAACGAGTCGGTCCCACTAATGTACTAAAAATAATATTAGATGTTATCCATTAAATAGGATGTGGTAATATAAAAACATTATATGAACAAAGGGGTGTACAACAAACATTGTTGTTCTAAGTATGTTGCCTATTGACGTGCGACTTGAAGGCCTTGGTCGCATGTTCGATTCTCGTCCTTTATTTTTTTTAATTTGTATATGGGTCCAAATTTGTTTCATGTCAGGTGGGCCCCTCGGTGTGTAGTTTGTAGCACTTTAATTTGTGGGTCAAAATTTGTTCCATTCCAGGTGGACTATCGGTGTGTAGTTTTGTAGCTTATTTGTAATAATTAAAGAGAAAAACAGAGTTTTTTTGCAATAATAGCATGGTGCGATGTTGAAGGCGAGAAAGGACGTGCGAGAGAGTGATAACCGAGCTAGAGGGAAATCAATTGGGGGAGGTGCGGGGGTTGCAACGGTGTTCGGAGTAGTTGTGGGCCGAATGCTACGAAAATATAATCTAAACCCACCGAAATAAATGCCTACACAAATTAATCCAAGGTTGGAGTCCCCCTCGCAATGTAAATAGCTCCGGCTTTGCGAGGGATGGAGAGGTAGCTTCAATGTGTGGAAGATACGGCATGAGAAAGCGAGGTCAATCGGGAGACATATAGATAGAGAGACAAATTAAGTGTGGTCTGACATTCATTGAATATATATATATATATGTATGTATATATATATATATATATATATATATATATGTATGTATATATATATATATATATATATGCTCTGGAGAGATACTGTCGGGTTGAACTATTGGGAAGGGTGAGGGTTGTAAGATAGAGCTTGAGAGATGATCCAGCCACATACATGTAGATATATTTTGTGCGTTGGAGGAAGCAAGGTCAATCAATTACATGTATAAAGGGAGAGAGATTGAGCGAGTGTGGGTCGTCGTGCGATCGAAAGAGTGAGACGGATTGGAGAGAGTGGCCTAGATAGACAATGTGCATGATAGAGTATAAAATATGAATATGTCGATTTGGGCTCATACATGGAGATATATCGTTTGTGTCCGAGAAAGAGCGAGGTTAATCGAGACATACAAAGAGAGAGAGAGAGAGAGAGAGAGAGAGAGAAAGGGGTGGAGAGCGAGCGAGAGAGGGAGAGGGAGAGGGATAGAGAGATTGAGCGAGCATAGACCGCCATGAGGTCGAAAGAGTGGGGGCGACTTGGATGGACTGACCTAGATAGACAATCTGCGTGATAGAGTATAGAGTGTGTTGATCGAGGCCCGAATAGGGAGATATATCATTTGTGTGTGAAAGAAAATGAGGTTAATCGAGACTAAGATAAAGAGAGCGAGATTGAGCGAGTGTGGCCCGCCGTGCGGAAGAAAGAGTGAGACAGTCTCGAGGTAGTTACCTAGATAGACAACATGCGTGCGTGCGCAAGAGAGGCACTACAGAAAAATACACTTCCGTGATGATACGTGTTTGTCACAGTAGGTCGCGTTTTTTGTCATGCATGTACATCCATGACAAATTTTTGACAGAATCAAGATAGTCATACCTGTGTTGTCGTAGAAGTGTTCCATGACATTACCAAAATTATCATCACATAAGTGTCCACTTCCATGACGATAAATCATGCGTCACAGAAGTGCTATCGTCAAGGGTGACCGACACATGGCATCCACCGTAATGGAACGCCGTTAAGCTATCGGGTCGGGTTCTGGATCCGATAACCCGTTAACAGCCCCAACCAATGGGGATTTTCCATGTGTAAAATCATCATTGGCTGGAGGAGACACGTGTTAGGTCCGCGTTGGCACAGGTGTCACTCATCCAATGGGCGAGACGCGCCTATACTATGTTGACACGTGGACCGGCCCATTAAGTTTAAATGGGCCGGCCCAACTAAAGGCCCACAAGATTTTGCGGACCATAATGGGTTGGCCCAGCTAAAGGCCCACGAGATTTTGCGGACCATAATGGGCTGGCCTAGCTAAAGTCCCACAAGATTTTGCGGGCCATAATGGGCCGGCCCAGGTACAGGCCCACAAGATTTTTGTGTACCATAATGGGTCGGCCAAGGTAAAGGCCCACAAGATTATTGTGGATCATAATGGGCTAGCCCAGCTAAAGGCCCACGAGATTTCGCCGACATTAATGGGCCGGCCCAGCTGTAGGCCCACAAGATTTTGAGGACCCTAGTAGGCCGGCCCATTAACTAGCTGCCATGTTTTGGGCCAAATGCCGGCCCATATTTGATCCAGTCCATTGATGGCCTGCCACGCTCCGGGCCTAATAGTGGCCCATATGAGATCCGGCCCGTTAAAAGCCTACCATGTTCTGGGCCAAATTACGGCCCAGATCAGGTCCGGCCCTTTAAGAGGCTTTGGGCTCAATTATGGCCCATATCAGACTCGGCACGTCAACTGGACACTATGCTTTTGGGCCCACTTGCTAAAGGCCCACTTAGTAATTCGGCCAGATATTACTTTTGGCCTATTAAGGGCCCGTTTAACATTTCGGCCCTATATTAATTTCGGCCTGTTAAAAGCCTGTCATATAGTTGGGCCTAACTACGGCCCGGTTTGCAACCGGTCTGCTCGCTGCCGATATCTGATTGGGCCAAACAAGGACCGAGACAATTTTGGCATGTTAAAAGACCGTGATTTGATTCGCACAATCATGGGTCGGGGTTCATTTCAGGCTTCTGCCGACCCGTGGGCTGTTCGGCACGTTTCAGGCCCAACCTACATTGTGATTGCATGACGGCCCAATTATGTACCGTAATTTTACGGTTTGGCCGGTTTACTGCGAAGACAGGATATATATACAGTAAAATAACTACAGCATCGTGAATAAGAAAAAACCTAGACTATACAATAAAGAAATTATGGCATATTACATCCACTGGGCATCAAAGTTCGCCACTATGATAATAAAGCACAAGCAGATAGCAGATTACATACACTGGGCATCAAAGATCGCCACTAGTGCAAATAAACACGCCGACAAAATAATATACAAAACCGACAGCACTTCAATAGAGTTCAAGAAAGGTTAGCCCTGCTGGGGAGCTGCAGCGCAAGCAGCTGAGCAAGATGATGAGACTGCGCTTGTTCAACACTTATATCTTCCTCACTCTGAAAGATAAACAAGCACACAGATGACAGGTTTCGCACATAAAAGTATCAGTGCTGACAATTCATCACATTTCTTACTGACGAATAAAGTGACACGGTTTAAATTTGCATTAACACAATATGGTATTGTTCAGGTCAAGACATGGCAGGAAATGACATTGTGAAGGAGTTGGCAGCTTCACGACACCACTGGATTATAGATCAAGAACTCATAAGTATCAATGGTTAGTGTGCTGTCAATTTATACCATTTCAGATTGGCAAATAAAGAGATGGTTTAAATAATAGTAGAATGATATGACATTCTTCATAGTTAAGACATTGGAGAATATGACATTGTGCTGTAGTGGGTAGGTTCACCACCCCCACTGGATTACGGATGAAGAACAGAAGCATACATACAATGCAAAAGAAGATCACTTGCTCTGTATAGTTTAATTTACATGGTATGAAGAAGGAACTTGGTTGTACTACTGAAAACTTAAATTGAGAAAGGACAAACTTTTGTTTATGAACTACATAATAAACTATAAACAAGCAATTTGATGCAAACACCGAAAATAAGCAGCTATTGCAGTCATGCCTAACCAAATATATACAACAAAGTCTGAAGGCTTGAGATGGACAAACTTACATTATTGGTGAAGACAGGCTCTATAAAGGACTTGTCCATGCTGAGGGGGGGGGGGCAATTCAAGAAGTTTACCACAGAATCTTCTTCAAAAGCATTGCCTTTATTCTACATTTTGTTAAGAGTAAATATAGATGTGATAATATACGAAAAAATGGAAAATATTTAAGATAAGATGAAGAGTGATGCTACATAACCAAGTAGCTATAAATGTAAGTGCAACGATACATGCAAATGGTACAGCCAAGAGCAATGGATAGCTAAACTTCTTCAGTACCAACCTTATGGTAAGAGTAAATATAGATCTGATGTGTAGAAAATGGAGGGCAAAGGAAAATAAGCTGCAGAGTGATGGTACATGAACAACTACCTGTCATTATAAGTACACTGATAAAGGACAACATGTACTTACAAGAACAATGCAGAGCTAAAAAAACATTGGCATTGGATATATTCTACACTAATGTAACCATTCATACAGATTAGATAATTTGGAGCGAACAATTGATAAGCAAGCTATCATGCATACTGCTGTCACATAATGAACCAGGTATGTATGCAAGTACAGTGATACAGGACAACAGGTACTAACAAGAGCAAAGCAGCGGGCAACATATTTGCGATATCCTGTCGTTCTTGTCAAACCGGAATTCTTCTTCGAGCAGATTTCCTGCAAAAAAGATCTGCAAGGCACATGCGGAAAAGTAGAAGTTCAAATTGTCATATGATTTCATAGACAGTACCTCATCGTGGGAACGAGACCAGTGCATAACAAGGTTTTTACATTCAATGTCTTATGAATTTAGCACATGATACTTCACCGAAAATTCGTTTATTGACTTGCTATCGAAGTGTGATTTCCTCAGGTAACATTGATACTGCTGCAATGCTTCCTTGAAAAGTGCAAGCAAGCTTTTCTCGTCATGACTATCCAGATTGACCCTCACCTACTTACAACAATGTAAAGTAAATCACTGATGTGTTCAATCAGCAGAAAATAGGAAAATAATCACCGTGAATTATAGCACTTACACGTAAGTGGGACAGGAAGATGTGAAAATGTTGTTTGTCTTCACTATAATCTTCCCATGATGGGAATATATGCACGTAGTCTCTAACAACATTGAAAGCATTGTCTTTTAAACTGGGAATAAATGGAATGGGGTTCCAATCTGCAGGAATTGGCCGTCTCTGCAGTTGGGATAGGTCTTCAGTCGGTTGACTTGCTGTACTTTTTGCTGGAGTGGGATTTTTCTGTGGTATGACTAGTGCTACGGCAAATGAAATCAGTATACCTTTTGCTGGAGTACAGGTCATGTGTGGTGGGGCTAGTAGTGTGGCCAGTGAAGTATGGGTACAGTCTGCTGGAGTCGGTCCTACGTTTAGTGTCACTGGTTGTACAGCCAATATAAGTGGGGCGCTGTCTGATTTCTTCGGCACCACCACGTTTTTCAAGGACTTTGCAGGTGCTCCTTCAGGTTCGGCAATCACCCTCTTCCTTTTTGATGTCTGATGCACAAGAACAACATTTGAGTGGAAAAACATGGTATGATGACAGATGGAATATGTATTGATAATGGATGGGCATGGCATCTCGAGTTATATGATGAGTAAAGTAAGCAGATAGCAGTGCAACAAAGTAGAAGAAATGCAAGACAACATATGCAAGATACGCGCAATCAATAAGACCTTGCCAAATTAGAACAGGCACCTTGATGGGTGAACAGGACAGGCCATCTGCCTTTGACTCCTCGAGGTTAGA
This sequence comes from Aegilops umbellulata, assembly GCA_032464435.1. Classification (NCBI taxonomy): domain Eukaryota; kingdom Viridiplantae; phylum Streptophyta; class Magnoliopsida; order Poales; family Poaceae; genus Aegilops; species Aegilops umbellulata. The sequence goes on along the minus strand of CP136059.1, from coordinate 303,300,702 downwards.
ATAGTCACTAGGATGATATTCTGAACAAGAATCAATAGGTGGGGAGCGTATGAGTTTCATTGCTTCCAGAATGGCACTCAATGCCTTGCTGCCAATTTTGTAAGTCACTGCAGTGTTCCACAATATTCTTCTGATGCGCGGATTCTGATATTCACTGTAATTGCGTATAATATCTGAGAACCATGAAAACATAAATAGCTGTGAGATTATCTTTGTAATGAAGATGATATTCTAATCGGAAAAACTATTTTCCTGCCGACTGGTAGTTAGCGACAGGCACGTACGATCGTTTTTTTCCTTTGATGTTTCTTTCTGATCGGCTCGATCCGCTTCTGCTCTGGCGCGTAAAAAAGAGCTCCAGAAAAATAGTTCCTCCGCTAGGATTCGAACACACAACCAGTTGGTTGTGACCATGACGCACTACCAGTTGAGCAGACAACATGTTCTGTTACATTTGCGGGTTAATATCTATTTCTATCTTAGTAAATGAGAGCGAGAAAGAAAGACCACAACGCCTTTGATGAGGAGACAAAACCATTTGCTCCAAGTTTTTCAAAGGGCCGATGCAACGTCTTCTGTGCTCCACTTGTCTCTTTTTTTGTAGTGATGAATGTTTTTTAGAGAAATAAATGTTTCACTCCTACAGAATTCGAACAACGGTCTTTTTCTCGTTTGTCATATCTCGGTAAATTCTTTTGTAATGAGCCTGATAATTATACGCATCACAAACCTGATAGCTTATGTACAAATATCGTCGTAGCTTTTTTTGACCAAAAAAACTAATGTAAGCATACACTCAATAACTTTTTTGTATGAATAGTATGATAAGTCACACATCGCATATCTAATAATTTATGCACCAGCGACCGGGGGGGGTGATCAGATATACCGCGGTAACTTTTTTTGTGAATAGCATGATAACTCACACTTTGCAGACCTCATAACTTATGTACCCCTGTCCTCATAACTTTGGCGAGTGAAGGTGGGGGGGATTTGACGAACTTTTGTGTGAATAGTACGTAGACCTGATAACTTATGAGCCCCATCCTGGTAACTTTGGCAATGACTGGGGAGGGGGGGGAGTTGATGAGATATCCCCTCAGTAGATTTTTGTGTCAATATCATGATAAGTCAAACATCGTATACCTGATAACTTATGGACCCCGGTCCTGATAACTTTGGTATGGGGGTGGGGGGAGGGGGAGTTGACGAAACATCCCCTCGGTAACTTTTTGGGTGGATAGCATTGTAACTCAGACATCGCACACCTGATTACTTATGTACCCCATTCCTGATAACTTTGGCATAACTTTTGGCATGAGGAGGGTGGGGGGGAGGGGGGTCCGGTAACATTTGTGTGAATAGCATGGTAACCCACACATTTGCAGACCTGATAACTTATGTACCCCTGTCCTGATAACTTCGACGAGGGGGTTGATTAAATATACCCACGGTAACTTTTCATGTTAATAGCACGGTAACTCACGCCTCGCATACCTGATAACTTATATACCCCAGTCCTTGGGCTTGGTACTTGGGCTTTTCCTTTCCATCTCGACGCAGGTTCGAATCCCGTGTAGGTTAAAAAATCGTGTTTTTAATTATGGTGCAATATATCGATCGGGAGGAGAACCGGAATAACGGGTGGAGCGTTGTTTCAGCCATCGAGGGGATCATGGTCACGTCATCGTGGAGGTATAAATATTACTCAACCTAATTACAACCAGAATTTAAGCTAGTTTAGTTGGTTGCGAACAACTATGGTGAACCATAGGTAGTGGGTTCGACTCCCACTACCTACATGTTTTTTTACTACGCCAGAAAAAAAACGGGAGAAGGGAGGGGAACGAAGCGGGAGAAGCGGAGGGGAACGAAGCGGGGAGCGGGAGAAGCGAATCGAATGAGATTGACACGATCGTGCGGTTCTGTCGCTAACGACCAGTCGACTGGTCGTTAGCACAGTCCTATTCTAATATAGGGGCGCCCCTGTAAACACTTGTGTGCTATCACTGGATTCTGATGAGAGAGCTCATGTGTGCTGTAATATGGTGCGTGCATTTATATAATCTGGCACAAGTACACAAAAAATAGGCTCGAGAAGTAAGGATAGCTGGCAGATGATTGGTTCATAATATACTGTATAGAGAGTTTATTGCCAAACCATGATAACAAGAGCACACAACAACTAGGCAGATCATAGTGTACATAACAGGGGTACACCATAACCAGGATATATAAATCGGGAAAGTGGAACTGGCTGGAAATTATGGTGTTGTATTGCCGCTACTAATTGAAAGCCTATCGATCACGTACAGGACAGCTCTATCAGCTGTTGACTGCAGATGTCCCTGCTCCCCTTCCTAACAAGGAACATACTGTGCTTCCCATACAGAACACCGCACGGGCCGCCGGCCGAACCACCGGCCCCACCGCCTGTGTTCCTCCACCACCCCACCCCCGCCCCCACCCGCGTCGAGTTTTCTTTGTTCGACGAGGCCCCACCACCGCCCCCCACAACCACAGTCCCCACCAGAGCCCCTTCCTTCGCACCGGCGAACTCCGGCGAGCTCTCAAAAATCGACCGACCCAATTTCGAAATTTAGTCTACTGTGATTTAACTAGTGTGGAATATAAAAGGGGAAAACCATAAGCATTGCGAGTATGGTGTTGAACATGCCATGGCGGATCTGAAGGTGCAAATCGGACAAAGGCATCTTCGCAACCAAGACAAGAAATCAGAGTAAAGCAGTGGCAATCTATTTTCTTGCTGCGATAAATAAGTTGAGCAGATACGAAAGAGTACCGCCTCTGGTGCGGCGCCGTGTACGCATCTGCTGAGAATTTGACAGTGCTACGACAGCGGTGGCTGTCGGCGGCGTGGAAGCAGATCTAGGAGGGTAGACGGTGGCGGCGGGGCGCGGTAGACGAGACAGTCATAGGAGCGGCGCCGGCAAGGTGGACGACGGCGGGGATGAAGCGAGAGGACGGGATGCAAGGATCCCGGTCCGAAGCCGTGGATGAGAGAGGTCGATCTCTTGTAATGGACGGCGGCATCGGGGTATCAGCTCCGGCATGGTGGAGGAGGATGGCGGTGGATGGGGTGGCGGACGACCGCGGACGGAGGAGGGTGGGGTAGAGAGGGTGTTTTGGCACCCACGGAGTACGAATGGGGAAAAGGGAGGTAGAGAGGAAGGGGGAACCATGTATTCAGGGCGCGCTTGTCTCAAATGCGAGGAAATTTACAAACTTAGCCCCCGTTTCAAATTTCTACTACATCACAGCAACACTAGTTGGTTGGGGATTGGACGGTAATCTCGCATACACCGAATATTTGCCGAGGAGAGTTTGTTTTTGGCGCCCACCATGTATGAATATGAATCGGGGAGGGAGTCGATTTCAGCCGAGGACACATTGTGTTTTGGCGCCCACCGTGTATGAATCCGGGTGAGAGGCGGTTACATCACGTTTGGGTGAAATTACAAACCTACCCCTATCGAAACCTATAGAAATCCAGCAGATAGGCTTTGCGTGGCAGGGATAGGCAGTAGTGATTTCCATCTCGCAGATTTTGGTTTCGCGCGGTTACTGCGACTTTCCCCGCTTCGTTCAAATTTTGCAGAGCGCATGTTTAGCGTGCCAACTCAATTCGAATCCCGTTTGTATTCTATTTTTTTCCGGGCGGGATCCATTTTCAATTGGAATTACATTCTATATACATCATATTTTTATATATACTTTCAAATGCACAACAAAGAATTCTGCTCCTTTATATGTATAATATGATTTGCAAATACAACAATCTCGAAATCTTAAGGTTGAATTTGAAAAAATTTAACCAAATTATGTTCTACTAAAATGTATGGATCAGTAATATCTACATATTAAATAACATAGATGTGCGTGAATTCATATGAGTATGCATGTTTGATAGATCAATTTTGGTTCGAGTATGGATTACATGTATCATCATCTCGAATTCAAATATTTGAATCCCTTTTTTGTTCACTCCTTTCACGCCTATCTCTCTCACATGCATGCTCCTTCAGGTAGCTATCACTCTCTTTTCTCCAGCTCACCCGCACGCTCACTTCATGTTGCAGATAAGGCCTTCCCTCGTTCATCCTTTTCTCCCACAAGATCTTGATGTTCCGTGCAACGCACATGCATCTTGCTAGTAAGAGTTGAAATTAGACATATACCACTTCTCGAATCTTGAAACCAACAACAATGCTCCCTTATCTCATTAGAACCGCCAAAGGAATATATTTTGAGTGAAACATAACATATTTTTAGTGACATACGTATTTAAAAACTAGACTTTTTTCTATCAAATCAGTGAATATGTATTAATCCAGTGGCGGAGACAGGCCAGGGGCAGCTAGGGCTATAGCCCCAGGAATTTCTTCATGCAATGCATAGAAAATCATAGAAGTTTATCACTCAACATAGCATAGCCCCAGGCGTAATCTGCATCTAGCTCCGACACTGTATTAATCTACTTTGATCGTGTGGCAACGCATTGGCACATTGCTAGTAGTTATTATAATTTTTTGGACACCAGACAAATGGTGGAGTACATATACGAAGAGAAGAGGCGCACGCACGCAGTCGGCCTCTCGTTGTCTCGCACACATGAGTGTAAAGGAGACGTTAACAAATAAACCCTAAAACCCTAGGTGCACGATTGCTGCATTCGCGGGTACCGGGTACGTGGTGGAGCACCTTTGTAGGAATAGTCAGCTCGCGTGATAATTTGATCCGGAGGAGTTGATGGTCGGGACCACAGGTGAACGACTTGGAGCGCGGTGGCTCGCCAGTTGCCACAGATCGAGTAGCCACGTTTAAAATATTGTTTTTTAGCGGGGTTAAGAGTTCCGATTTTCAATGGCGCATTATAAGTAGTAAGTAGTTTTTAGAACGATTGGTATGGAGCGAAAATGGAATTCATAGTACTACGTACCTCCTTGGCGTATGGTTGTATGGTTTTTTTTTTGCGATGGAGGTTGTATGGGTTTATGTTGCGAGATGTTGAACCTGGTAGTTCTAGGGCTAATACTGTGGTTTAGATTTAGATGCTGGTTTTCAGTAATGAAAATCGGAAGGGGAAACCCTTCTTTGATTAAAAAAACTACTACCTCCATTCTGGTTTACTAGTCCCCATCGTACTTTGGGTCAAAGTTTGTCCATGAATTTTACTTGTAAAATGTGAATGGAAAACGAGATTTTGTTATACCCAATCAAAAAAGGCCTGGAGGGAGTGATTGCTCTGACACGGACGCGCCTCTCATAGCGCAGGCATTGAACCGGCGCGCCGGCCAAGTGGGTCGAACTCGCTACAGGCCCGGCTGAGCATGCCTCCTCGCCGCGTGCAACCAACTTAAGACTGCCCCACTTGCCTTCATTGAATCCGCGCGTGTGCCGGCAACACGTCCTTCCGTGAGCCGGCTGGCATTTTAGAACACAAAAAATGACTAAAATATAATTAATTTACGCATGGTCTTGACTTGCTGTGCTCGCACTGGTAGCAGGAACTAGTAGAGGATTTTGTTTATTTATAACTCTCCTCATATATTTTTTGGCTTTGAAGTGAATCATGGTTGTGGACATTATGTATGAATGTCCAGATATCTGTGAACATAAGTTTGATGTGGAAGTTGAACTTGGAATGTCAGGCTTGCGCGTGAACTATACCATGTCCAATGCTTCGTCTGTTATTCTTTGGAAAGTAATTGTTGTTATTACATGACCCAAAAAAACATTTTGTGCCACATCAGTAGATGCACGGACATCACAACAGGCATGCTGACTGGATAAACATTTGAACCTAGCTATTATGAAGGGAATTTTGTATTGACAACCGTTTTAGATAGCAGGAGATGCCTAGACTGCTCTGCCTCTGCTAGCTTATTTCGGGATTCTTCCATCTCTTCTTTGGCTTGGGCGAAGAGAGCATATGATTGCTCTTTTCGCTTCTTCAGGAACTCAGCTACATTCTCAAGGGTTGTTGCATGCTTTCTTTCGGCCTTTACTAATGCCACGAGGACACGAACAGCTGACGACTCCACCTGGCTTCTGTGTAATCCAGCATCATCTGGGAATTTGCACCTTGTGTCTAATCCAGCATCATTAGGGAACTGGCACCATGTGTGTAATCCAGCCTCATTTTGGAAACATGATCTCGAGGTTGACCATACTTCCCTCCTCGCAGGAACTGCATCCTGACATGAAGTTACTTCTTTTTTAGATCAATACTAAGGGCAACCTAGATCCATTTAGTAGAAGCCGATAAACAGAACTCGGAGAAGTGAATTCAAAAGGAAAAAGTAAATAAAAACAGACTACAAGGTGAGAACACCCACTTCCTACATCAAGCTAAAAACGAAAGCATTGGGACGATTAAGACTCTTCTTATTACACATCGAAGAACACCACACTTAAGAGAAACAGAAACTACAACATATACACATCGAAGAGCACGAGGCTACACGAAAGTAATTGAAAGGGTGTTACTTACCAAAGCTCGTTTTACAGGTTCGGTGCGGCTCCTCTTTAACTTGCCACGCTCCTGGAAGATGTCCCGAATATCCTGTGTTTGGTCTTCATTGCTCCTCTGCATGTTCACACTCGTGGTTTTAAAATCTCAACATCGCAAGAAAAATATACTACTAGTAATACTCGCGCATCTTGTGGGCAACATTAAAGCACTCGTCTGCCATGTTAGAGCATCTCCAACAAGATAAACTACTCATACAAATGCATCTTGATGTGTGCAATGCATGGGCATCTTGCTAGTTCTAAAAACCTTTCCATTATTTGCCACACTACTGGTCACAGATGAAAAACCTACCCAAGCACAGCGCGATGCAGGAGCGACGCATAATTACAAGCTGATATTATGTTGGACAATGGAGGCTATAACCAATTACTTTTACAGGAACAGTAGCACCCAGGAAATTTGAAGGGTAGGTATGAACAAAATTGGAATTGCACATGTACTGCTAAGTGATTCAATAAACACATTACCAATCGAGAAGGAGAACGATGGTCGCGGCGGCCTCTGCGAGTCATGGTCGGCAACGGGAGTCAGTTCATTGTCCATGACGGTGGTACTTCTGCGCTTGGCGTCGGCTTCCGGGAAGCAGATCCGAGACCGTGGAAGACGATGCCGGGGAAGAGGCTCCGTGTACGACGATGACGATGGACCGACTCCAGTGCGGCGTACGAGGTTGTCGATGAGGCAGATGCGCTGTGGTGGACGAGTGCACCAATGTAAAGGGGAGGAGCACGAAGGCTGTGGTGCCGTGGAGAAGTCTATTTTGCGGTGGAGATAGAAATTGGGGAGTATTCAGGTGTACTACTCTGGGTGCCGGGGTGGGGTTGGCTGGGTAGGGTGAACTTGAAGTTACGAAAACATCCCCCTACCAAGCGTCATCCATAGGCCTATTCCGAAGGCTATGATGTTAACTTCCCACTGCTCGAATCAGGGTCGCGGGAGATTTTCCCGCCGACCTCAAAATTTTGTGACACTAGACTCCCCGTGTGGCGTGTTGAGTGATTCGGCTAAGCAACTAGCGAGTAGTAGTAGTAAACTCTGCATATTAGGTTTGACCGAAGTCAAACTTCCTAAAGTTTGACCAAGTTTATTGAAAAATATAAACATTTACCATAACAAATATGTATGATGTGAAAGTACATTCAATAATGAATCTAATGGTATTTATTTGTTATTGTATATGTTAATATTTTTTGTTATAAGCTTTCTGAGAGTTTACAAAACTTGACTTTGACCAATGTTAATACGTGGACTTAAACAAAAACGGAGGGAGTACACATTTGTTTTCTTAGTTTGTAGTGAACTAATCATTTGTTGAAATTGTGAAATAAATATATTAGGCTATTGACTTCGAATGTAATGGTCTATACAATTCAATAGTTACAATCATTGTCGAATCCCAAGATGTATAGAAGGTCTATAGTACTTCACATCATGCTCAAACTCACATAATCCCAGTCAAATGAGAATCTAAATGCATTTCATAGTTATTACTTTGTAGGATGCAACAACAACAACCATAACTCTACATCAGCCATTATAGAAGCAACATTTTGACTTATCCCAATGTGTGAATGAAACATGCATAGAGAGCTTTTGAAGATGGAGCAGATAGGGCAGGAAAGATTGTATGTATGTGGACGAGAGAGTAGGAGACAAACCTAACGAGACAGAGAGAGAGAGAGAGATAGAGAGAGAAAGAGAGAGGAAGAAGTTAGGTCTGTGAGAAAGATGCATACATGTAATATACATGAGATGAGTGTGCATCTGGACTCTGTATACGTGGAAGGAGAAGAGACAACATGTTTGATGAGAGAGCTGGAAAAACATGGACGAGAGGGGAAGGATCTCGTGGGTTGAGGGATTGACAATTTTGTGCGGGGGAGAGAGGGATTGGTCATTTTGTGCAAGAGAGAGAGAGAGAGAGTGGGGGAAGGAGTCAGTCAGCCGTCGTCACATCACCCTGCTTCCAAATGACCCCGCATTCTCTAGCGCAGTGTGGTCGCTGTCTTCGATCTGCTCGTTGCCCTCTTTGAAGATTGAGGTGTTGTGCATGTTGGGGTGCAAAGAAGCACAAGCGAGAGTGGTCACCGTATAACCTTGGATGGGGATGAATTGTGTGCTCGAGGGAGTGTGTGTCTGTGTGTTGTGATGTGTGTGTCTCTGTGTGCGTGTGTGCGTGTGTGTGTGTGTGTGTCAGATATTGAGAGAAAACAAACCTAAGGAGAGAAATGGGTATTCACGAAGAGATTGTGCGGGCCTTGAGGTGGGCAGGGGCCGGGTGAGGGTGTGAAAATGTGCGCGTTGATGCATGTGTTGCATGCGACCGTGCGAGGGACGGACGAATTGAGAGAGATGGTTGTTGTGTTACGGATGCTCCTCTCTCTATCTCTCTCTCCCTCTCTCTCTCTCTCTCTCACACACACACACACAAGTAAACTAGAAGACCGTTCTCTCATGTATACACAACGTATCAGCATCTGTCTATGTCTCACTCATGCATGATCATTTGCACATTCACACCTCTCTATGTCTGTATCACACGCACACCGTATCCACATTGCCCTTCCGCCACAACACACATATGGACACATACACACGTTCTGTCTCAGTCACACACACAAAATCAGTATTAAAAAAACTAGGGCGCACCTAAAACGTCCAAATCCAAATAAACACGAACTGGAGCTAAATTCAAATATATGGAAATATTGCAGCGTCAAGAACTTTCACAGGAAAAAAAAGTTGAGTAATATTCAAGGATTTTTTTCACACACACAAAAAGGTTCGGTGGATGTCCTTCGAGCACGACACGGTGATGCACCGTTTGATCGACCTCGCGGTTGCGGTTCAAGCGCTTGCACAGGATTCCGTATCGTGGCTGTGGTACTAACTAATAAAAGTGCTACCTAAGTCTAATGTTTACGTGTACTAGTACGGTTTATTTTAAGTTTGACCAACCTTATATATAAAACTAAAGTAATCTCCCACACGCGCACTCATCAATATGCCGCCGCCGTTGCGCAAGCCGGCGCCCGCCTGCTCCAGCCAACAACTTCTCGCCCATCACTGCCGTGTTGCCGCCATCCCTGTGCCATGAAGCCGAAGGCTCGCCCGCTCACCTCTTTTGTAGTCCCTCCTCGCGATGCCGCCGCGCTACCAAGCACGCGAGCAGCTGGTGGAGCCACGTCTATGCACGCAGCGTACAAAGAGGAGGACGAGCGCGTGCTCCAGCACGGCGGTGAGGAGGAACTAGCGTGTCATTTTCGTCTCCGCCCGCGTGGAGGAGGCGCGCTTGGTGGCTGTCGAGGCGGAAGCCGGTCGCGCGCGCGTCGAGCCCGCAAACCGGATGCGGATGCGGAATCTACCTTCGAGACCTTGAATGCCACGTGGATCCTGCAATCTGAAGGAGCAATTTGGGTCAGTCGATTCATGTGAGCCGTTTGATGCAACATGGATGGCTAGAAGGGCTTCTTCCACCTCTTCTGCCGTCTTCTTCCTTCGCTCCGTCAAACTTCTTTCACAAATCGACTGACCCAAATTATACTACTAGTACGAACGTATTAAGTACAGTAGGAACACGAAGATACGAGCAGTAGTACCAACTGCAAGAAGAACAGTAGTAAGACATAGTACTAGTACTACTATACGTACTAAAGAGTTCAAATAATGAGAAAGAACATAAATATAGTTCTGCTGGGGCCTCAGCACAACACACCCTTGAAAATAAACTAATAAGCAACTAGTCCGCTTGACACTATAGTAGAACCAGCATGAGCGACGGCACTGCCACCTACTCGGAGTCTGAGTCCACGTCCTCGACTGTGTCCTCGTCCCTCTTCCTCTTACTCTTCGCCGACGCTTCTTTGCTTGAACCGGGCACTAGGCTCTGATTCTTCATCCAACCCTTGTAGATATTTAAATAAACATAGGCATCCATTGTTGCGTACAGGATGTGATCTTCATCTAATGTCTTCGACTCCCATGCATGATGAAACTCGTGATGAGGTTTCTTCATTTTAGCGTACGAAGGATCAATCATGGCTGCTGCCAGGGTCGGCATTGAAGGTTGAGAGGAGGACACCAGGCTTGCCTTCTGAAGATCGAAGGGCTGGCCTACAATGAGACCTATCCGACGCAGGACATCACTGTCGTTCTTAAAGCCTACGGTAACGAATTTCAGTCTTTTGTCCTTGAGGAAGTTCTTAAAATCTTGGCACTCAACGTCGGCATGGCATATGTGGTAGACCAAGCAAACGTTATGTACGCAAACTTGGATCAAGGCGGGCTTCTTCCTCTCTTCGTCCTTTAGAACCTTCTCTCGTCCTAGGACTGTGGTGTACTCAACATCTAGCCCAGTGACCCACTCATCCGTTGAACTGTTGAACATGCGTAGGAAGCGAGCAAGCCATGCTTTCACCGTCTCGGATCCACGTGTGTAGATGACGATGAACTGATTGCCGGTGATGGCTCTTACCTGGTACTCAGCGGCGACCATGGAGATTTGGGAGGCCATGGATTTTGGAGGAGGGTTAGGAGAAGTTGAACTGTTGTACCCCGCAAAAAAAACTGGGAGCAAACTAATGTGAAAGGACGGGACGACTGGGAGCGAACTGTTGTAAGGTAGAAGATGGGGACGAGTAGGGCATGCGAACGGCGTGGGGTTGCTGGCTTGCCCGATGGATAAACGGCTGCAAGCCCCCAAAGAGTTCTCGAGAACTATGCGGGACCCACTAGATGTCATGTCTACTAGACCCATATCGTAGGCCTGACGATATAGTTTCTGCCTGTTCGCACGCCATGCCGGCGCATGGATGTAACTTCACTTAATTCCGTCAAATGTCGCGCCTCCCACGACCTTCGCCTCCCTCGCGTGGTCGCGCCTTTTAAGACTTCGATCGGATATGAATGAGCAATTTTTTTGCCTTTTTTTAGACAAGCAATTTTTTTTGCCTACTCTGCATGCATGATACTCCCTCTGGTCCTTTTTACTCCCGTCAACCGTTTGCAAAGTGTTTGACCAAATTTATACTTTTTTAACACCGCCTTATATTAATTAACCAGCCACACCAGTACACTCATTCAATACAATATTCACCACACAGGGCGGTACGTTATTTACAAGAATACCATCTAATCTATTGTCAAAGCTATACTTAGTGATTAAGTGTGTCACCTTATTGGCCGAACGGCTAATCTTTGACAATTGAAGATTGTTGATCAACTTCAAGATGCTTAACGCTTTCATCTTCAGGTCATGCATAGCAGACCTGTCATAGTCCCCTGATGCAAGAGACGCTACCACAAAAGCGCAATCAGTCTCTAAAATTACAGGATTATGAAGAGAAATACCTATTAGAGACCGGCAATGCAAGCCCTAAGCTCCGCTTCCTCCACGCTTTGACAGGCATCAATGAAATCCCATGACCAAATTTATACTAAAAATATCAATATCTACAATAATCCCTCCGTCTAGATGTGTAAGTCATCTTACGGAAACCAAATAATCCCAAAACACTTAGGCGCGGTGGATTAACTTCTACCTCGTTTCTTGTTTCTTGACATATCAACCAATAGGAGATGTGGGTGTGCATGCTTTTAGTGACTTGAGACTACCAAACACGACATGTAGTGGTTAGTTCATTGCATGCAATGCTATTAATTAGCAAATAAACATTAACATCTCTCGTTTTCCCCTCCTCATTGGTCATAGTGCACAATCTAAGATGACTTACTCACCTAGACGGAGGGAGTACTGATTATAATGAGTATAAGAACTACGTTTTATAATGAGTGTAAAAATATTGATTTGACATTGTGAATGTTGACACATTTTTCTATAAGTCTGGTGAAAGTAGAGGTACATTGACTTCAGACAAAACTTAAATGCACAATGCAGACTAGTTCCTCCGTCCAGGTGCGTGCCATGTCCTATCTTGTCATCACAACAAGGTTAGCTATTAGAGTACCACTACCTCCCTTCTAGTTTAAAGGGCTCGATTCAAAATTTTCACCTACTCTTAGCAGGATAGTAGAGGCGGTGGAGTAGTTTTTGAAGTCTGCAAAAGTACTGAACTAGTGTTGTCGTTCTTCACAAAAAAATGTGTTTACCAATGCATGCATGAACACTAGTTACTCTAACCACCCTCTCTTCTTTAATTCTTTGCCACATTAGCATGTTTGTTATTCCCGTGTACATGATACCAGCTAACATACCACCATTATGGCCAACTTTAATCATCGCATGCAATAATTTAGTGCACCTTGAAATATGAACATGTATGGGGCGTGTATGTTTTTAATGACTTGAGACTATACCTAGCCCGGCATGCAAGATGACTTATTATGCATCGTTCCCCATACCTGCACGCAAGACTCTCCTCCCCCCACGCTCGTCCGATCCGTTGTGACCATCAATATTTCCACCCCATCGCTCCCCCGTAATTTACTCCAACAAATATGCCCACGAAGCTGTTACTTAACTGCAGGTGCATTGGGTCACTAACATATGGGACCAACAGGGGTCTGGCCCACATGTCAGTGACGCAACTGGACCTGCAGTTAAGTCAGTGCAGCTCAGTCCATATCTGACATAGGTGTGCCATTGCTCGCTATAAATACTGCGCCTCCCACAACATCGCTATCTCGTCCCCCTCACGTTCAAGTTCATCGCTATCTCCTCCCCCTCCCTCTCATGTCGACCACCATGGCATCGCCCCTCCCAAGCCCTAGGATCCCCTTGCTGCACCGCGCGGACGGTCACGCGTCGCCGTTCCATTCCTCGCCCCCTCTAGTCGAGGAGGACGCGTCGGTGTTCTGCTCCTCGCTGCTACGCGACACGTCGCTGTTTCGTTCCTCGCCGCCACTAGTCCAGGAGGACGTGTCGGCATTCCGCTCCTTGCCATGATGCGAAGCGTTGCCGTTCCGTTCCTCACCGCCACTAGTCGAGGAGGACGCGTCGGCGTTCCGCTCCTCGCCGCGACGCGTCGAGGTGGACGCGTTGGTCTTCCCAATCTCGCCAGCACGCACGCCGGAGGACGCGTCGGCTCCCCTCTATGATGAGAACGCCGCGCCGGCCGTCGAGCCCCCCAGCCTTGAGGAGCTTTGGAAAGAAATGGATGTCGCCTTGTGGGAGGCTTTGCCTCCAGCAGAGCGCGCCAAAATAGAGGCGGAGAAGAAGGTCGAGGAAGAAAAGCGCACCACGGAACAAGCTGCCTGGGAGGCCTATGTCGCGTCCGAGAGAGTCGGGCAATTGGCTCTTTGGCAGAAGGCACGTGTGAGGGCCCTGAGGGTGGTGGAGGGCGCCCATGCCGACGCCCTGAGTGCAGTCGGGCCCAAGCGCCTCATCTACGCTTGGTGGTACGTGGACTGGGTGCACGCTTGCAGCGAGGAGAATTACCTGTTGGCGCCGGATCACCACACCGGTGAGATCGCGCTCGCCCGCCGGCAAGCCGCCAACCAGCTCCTCGCGAGTTGTGAGGCTGAGGAAGAGGCATTGTGTCGGCGCGCTAGGAAACAGCCGCGCACCAGGGCACTCGTGGTGTGCCGCAAGCGCTCCTACGAGCGCCGTGGCTTTTAGAAGGAGTATAATTTTTGTTTCGTAAGGCGATCTCATTAGCTTTGGGACGCAAATGATAAATCCCGAACGTTCAGGAATTTTTAGCATCCTTAATTAAGTATGTAAAAGGGAAAGTTTGGAAACCTTGTGTATTCGTACGCATTTTGCAAGTACGTGCATATAGCGCAAACTTTACTATACTATCGCACTACACGTCTCTCTCGATATATGCTTGCAGACTGTGCTACTCCCTCCGTCCAGGTCAATAAGTCATCTTGGGTTGTGCACCATGACCAAGAAGGAGGGAAGACTTATACACCTAGACGGAGGGAGTACTACTATTACTTATGCACGTGCAAATGCACATTTTAACATTACGATGCGGTTTTTGTAAAAGTAGAAAAATAGCACTAGTCAAGCTTGTGAAACGATTCAATGCAAAACAAATGCAAAAATGCTCGTTTGATTGTTTACTTTTAGCTTCCTTCTCTGTGGTTATTTCTCTGTCGTACTTTGTACGGAGTATCTCTCTGGTTGGAAAGGCATGCAAATTCCCAAACCGCTTCCTACACCCTGTATCGAATTTATTGCCTAACAAATTGTGCCGTCCAATTGGAATTCCAACTTGAGTACTACTACTAGTAGGAGTACCAGGGGCCAGTTCTTTTAGGCTTCTAGATTAGTAATCCCATAACTACTACCTCTATCCTGGTTTATTGGTCCCCATTGTAATCTGTGTCAAATTTTGATCATAAATTTAACTAATGAAATGTTAGGGCATGTCACATGCACTACTCCATCCTTCCAGGTGAGTAAGTCATCTTAGGTTGTGCACCGTGACCAAGGAGGAGGAGAAAACGAGAAACGTTATTGTTTATTTGCTAATTAATAGTATTGCATGCAATGAAATAACCACTGCATCTCGTGTTTGATATCTCAATTCATTAAAAGCATGCACACTCTTTATCTCTTATTGGTTGATATGTCAAGAAACAAGAAACGAGGTAGAAGTTAATGCACCGCGCCTAAGTGTTTTGGGATTATTTGGTTTTCGTAAGATGACTTACACACCTAGACGGAGGGATTACAATGGTGAGGAATAAACCAGTTAAATCTTTGGTCAAAATTTTGCACAAATTACAATGGTGAGGAATAAACCAGGACGGAATAGTAGTTTAGAAGCCCAAATAAATGAGTGAGGCGCCTTATTGTTACTCTCCACTGTGACTAGTCTTGTGGGAAAAGTTGGGGAAGCCGCCAAAAGAACTGGACCTAGGAGTAGTAGCTAGGGGTCGAGTGTGCGAGATGAACCGGAGAAAGTAAATGCAGAGAGATGAAATGCAAAAAAGACGGAGGGATGTGATGGTTGCTTGTCCGTTTATTTTACCAGGCCACTTATTACTAGGAGTGGTTGGGTTTTGTGATATGACGGCTTCACTGCCGCGCCACGAGCGGGGTGAGAGGTGAGACTCCCGTGCAGCGCCGCCCTCTACACTAGTACTACTACTCCCTCCATCCATTTTTACAGGGCCTAACTTGCCAATCTCTCGTACCAAGGCATCTCCGCAAAAAGAGGAACTGGTTTTGGGACTAGTATCTGGATCCCGTGTAATCTTGCATGCATCCTCCTTTGAATGCCTAGCCGTTGGCCTCCCTTCCTTTAATCCCTCGCATGCAAATTACTCTCCTCCCTTTTCTACATGCATGCCCAACCATAATTCCTCAAGTCATGCATGCATTGGATGAAATATAGAGCTCGCTCCTCCTTTGAATATATGGTGGTGCTATCCATGCATGCAAATCAATGCGACGGCCAGAGCATTTTCATGATGAAGAGACCACGCACGACTTGCAAGAGAAAATTAAGATGGAGATACCTCGGTTAGTTCATTTGGCCTTGTATAGATGGAAAAATAATATTTGGTGTTAGGCCTTGTATAGATGGAAGGAGGGAGTACATCGGTCGTGGTTTATCCCCCATTGAATTTGACTGAAGATTTAACTGACAAAATGTTAGTGCATGTCAACAAAAACAATATCGTTGGATTCATATTTGAACATAGTTTTCAATGATATAATTTTAGGTGACATGCATCATCTTTTATCGTACTATATATAATGTTAGTTCAATTTTTGGTCGTACTAATCTATAGTAAGGTGCCCGTGCGTTGCACAGAAGAGTGAAATGCATTGATCAGGGAGTTGTTTATTTTGACAAAGGATGTGGGGGTCATCTCATGTGTAACGAGTATCGATAGGTTTGTTCGGATATTATTTCATCTCTAGAGCTCACAAACATCTGGGTGAAATAGATAAAAAGTATCTTTTGCAAACAAAAGCGTTTAACTGTTCAACCTGCATCCAAAACTTGTGAAGAAATAACTCTTATTGTGCTTTGCAGGAAATGATCTTCAAGAATTAGTTTTTGAGTATCCATTGTTATGCATGTTGGCTATAGATGACATGGCACTTTCTTATAGCCAACACTTGGCTATACTATTTAAGTATTAACCATGCCCTTATACACCTAGACGGACGGATTAAATCAGGATGACTTGGGAGGGGCAGAGGATATGTAAGAAATGGTTCATCAAAAGTCTTTCACCAGTACTGTAGTAAAAATTCATACATGGAAGATTCTAGACTAAACCATAAATGGATACACTTTTATTCATGAGCGATACTCCAATAGAGCAAGATCATGCATGGAAGTCTCCACATGCTTAGACAGCGGACTACATTGAGCGAAGACTAATGATCAACATTTAACTTGAACCTCCTTGGAGTCCTCGTGCACATTGTTGGAGTTCAAATAACACCATGGGTTTTCCATGTCGACGTCGGCGGGAAGGCCCCAGCTCGGCAGAGTCCAAGTATACTTGGCGTAGCCAGTGTTGCCGCCCACATACCTCCGAGGGGTAGTAATAGTGAGCACGCACGCGTACATAGGGCTCGTGTCAGTGTCAGCGTCAGCGACGTCGCCCCTGACACACACTATAGAGATGTGGTGGCGGCCTGCGAGGGTCTCGCCGGTGGCCACGATCAAGAGGAAGACGCTGCCATCCTCCACCAAGACTAGCAGGCGGCGCTGATCCTCCAGCAACTCCGGCACGGTGAACGGGTAGCACGTCTCGTACTTGATGTTCTTCGCCAAGGGCCAGTAGTGATTGCCGCACGCCTGCGTCAGGTGATGCACGATGTCCGCCGGCGAGCCCCAAAACGGCACCGGGCACTCATAGCAGTAGACGAAGGGTTCCTTGGAGGCATCGACCAGGCCGTCCATGAAACGGGAGTGGCTATAGGGGGCGTTTCGCCAGTTGAATATATGAGCAAGTTACTTCGAGATTTACTACAAAATAAATCATGACGGCTATAACAGATATTAAACTAATCATGCGGACTAGCACAGTAGATGAACAGATCGAATCTAGGACACAGACTAGAAACATGAATTCTACCACGATTTCAAATAGGAAGGACAGAAACACATACGGTGCAACGGGAGTAGCACCATTGGCGTTGAGGTTGTCGCCCATGTCGTTGAGGAAGAGGTTGCCGAGGTCGGGGAAGAAGTCGTCGTCGGTGAAGTCGTCGCTGCTAGCAGTCGCGAGAGTGCGCTCCCTAAATTTCAACATCGCCCGCCGAATGGAGCGCAGGAGGGAGTGGTTGTAGGGGACGTTGCGGCCGCCGAATGGAGTGCAAGAGTAGCCCACGAAGCAGTAGATGGTGCTCCTCCCTAGTCTCTATTCTTATCTCTATCTCTACTACTCTTCTTTATTTTTTATAATATACTGGTTGTAGTTGTCAAATCGAATAGTAGTAGAGCAGAGTCCTACTCTACTACTCTACTCAAGCAAGTTAGGGCATAGCACTGTTGGGAGTACCGGTACTGTGATCACTCAAGCAAGTTGTCTGGCATCGACATGACCCTATGCTGCTGGTATGTGTCTTGTAAGTCAAGCGGCGTGTTGTAGTCATCATCACTTGTCCACTTCCCGCAGCACATATTCGCTTCTCCATCTTTGTCCACACATAATCTCGTCCAATCTTCCATCCCCGCTAAGGCGCCTCCCCCTCTCGTCCGAAACCCAAGCACTAACAATGGCAGAACCGAGCAGCGTCCGCCGAAAGAGTGGCTAGAATTCGCTCCCCACAGAGGTAATCAAGCTCATTGTTTTGCGTGTGGACAATCTCAGTACCATGACGCTCGCCGCGTGCTCGTCGGGGTTGTACCGTTTACTCAAAGCCCTCAGGCCGGAGCTTTTTAAGCCAGCTCCTTGCTTGCTGATGCCGCCTGATCTTCCGAAATGGCATGTCACATAGCATAACAATCATAGGGTGGCGAGCATCAACCCCCTTGACTGCGATCCGATCCCCGTCAGCCTCAACTACATTAACGGTGTGTACTGGGTCGACATGAACACGTCTTGGATGGTGCTCGTCGACGGTCGCGGCAGCTAGATGCTCGTGGAGGTCATACACCCGGCGATTGATCCCCCTTCCTTCGATTAACACTTCACTGCTTTGGCACCGCGGCCCAGAATACTCGGAATCTTACAGTAGCCAACATGATACCAAGTTTGATTTGCTCAAGGTTGTAATCTGCCAAGTGCCCACAAGATCTACGAATTATAAAGACTTCAGGCTAATTGCGTTCTTCAACCGCAGTCTCGCCTATTTGACAGGTCACTGCGGTAAGTGGATAAATCTACACGTCCATCGCAGGATCATACATCCTCCATGGTTCTCTGATGCCATTTCCATGGTTCTATGGCTGGACGTATTGCTGGCCTACTCCAGTCATTGCTACAAACAGCTGTTACAGCAGTATGTTACTTTCCTATGATATCATGATGGCTTGCTTATATTACTGCCAATATTTGCTTAAAAAATATTCATGCTCATAACATGTTGTTCTTAAGATTGACTAAACCAAGAGCCCTTTTTTATTTGACTCCAACTTGAAATGATGTTGTTGGCCGCCTGGTGTCCCTACCCTTCCTAATCCCAGAACCTTTCAAAGAAAAGCGGCATGGCAGTTGTAGGTGGTTCCTGGCTCAATCAGACGATGGTGAAAGATTGATGATCGTTCGCACATACCGGACGTGTTGTTTCGCGGAATACAATCACAGTCACTGCAAGGTCTTTGAGAAGGATCCCAGCTTCTCTGGGCCTTCAGGAATTTTTGACTGGAGGCTGGTAAGTAGCCTTGGTACACACTCTCTATTTGTCGGACTGAATTATCCGATTAACCAGTAGATAACCGACGGCAAGGATCATGATGGCAGCGCGGTTTCGTTCATCAGGCAAAACTGTGTGTACATAGCATACCATGCGTCTCTACATGCACCATACCCTGATATTTGCAACGTACCATGCGTCTGTGCATGCCGCCATGCTCTGCAGCCCAAAGTAGGAGAGAGGGTCGCAAGTATCAGACTTCGACCTGCTGGCTGTAGTTTCCCCCGTCAGGCACCCATCTGGTTCAAGCTGTCAGCCAATCTCCATAGCTTAATAAATAGTAACGTCTAACTGAGCCAGTTAGTTAGATGCGTACACTTGGTGTAGTAGGATCTTTATTTAGTTTGATGCATACACTTGTTCTTTTTTGGTAGCCCTTTTGTAATGATGGCTGACGTTTGGTTTGGAAGAGAGAGTTGCGTCTTCACTCTTCTGGCCTGCTTACTGCTTCTGTTGCACCCCCAGTTCTGGTTGCTGCTGCTGCTGTTTTCAATGTACAATCAGTAGTATATTTCGTCTGTTGGTTGAATAAATGTGTTGTTAGAACGACAAACACAATGTTTTGGAATTCGTTGCATGATTCGATCCTTTAGTGCCCCGTACCATACGTAGCGCATACTATTTATCATACGGAACATTTTTTTTTTGAAACTCGGAACACATTTTCCACTTGTTGATAACATGCAGTCCACTGATGAAGGCCTAATAGAGAAGCCCATAATTAACTGGAAGGGAGGCTCTCACATGAATCCGGCCCAGGTACATGCTCATGGTCCCCTCAACATAAATAACTAAATAAATAAAGCTAAATGCTCATGCACTAGTTCTTTGGGAAAATAGGTAGCCCAGTATTTCTTTTTAAAGAATACCCAAGCTAGGCCTATTTGTTTTCTCCGAATTACTGGGCTACAAATCTTTCAAGACGAGGAGGGATGCATTCCGGCTGGCTTAAGAGTATGGTCAATGTCTGTTGAAAGTAATATCAAAAGTAATATAAGTTTCTTTTTTTGTTTTTGTTCTTTACTGATATCTTATACGTATTTCATTGGATTTAACATGGCATAGTACTAATTTATTTTTAAATTTGTTTTAGTATGGCTATTAATTTTCGGATTAAGAATATTTCGTTCCCCAGCAAAAATTTGCGAATTTTCAAAAATTCCCACATATTTACTTAATTTTTTGATCCCTGGTACTGACCAAAAAATGGCCAGCAATTCTAAAAATAGAAAACGGGTTGCAATAAATTCCATATGAATTAGAAAATGAGTAAAAATTATAAAAATAATAGCAAATGGGCTGTACACGCCACAGATTTCGAGGTTGACTTGTTTACGCAAGGCTTTGTTAGTGAACACACGATTCTAGCAGCAGTTAGTGTTGGATGTCCATCCAACGGTCGACGTGCTTCTTCAATCTCTGATCTTCCTGCTCCAGCCGCCTAAACTAGCGCCGGCGGGACTGCCTGCGCCCTCCTCTTGTGGCCCGCTGTGATGCCGCGCAGACTTCCCCGGTCGACCCTACTCCCTCCGCTGGCCTGGCCGCACGCAATCAACTGCCTCCTTATTACGTGAAAAAATGATTCCTCCCACTGACATATGGGGTGCACCGGTTGGGAGGCTGACCTGTGGGCCTACTAAGTTGACGCGTACGCAGGGCTTGTCAACTTAGTCAACAAACGATTCTAGCAGCAGTAACCGTTGGATTTGAATCAAACGATCCTGCTGCTTCTTCAATCGCTGCTCTTCTTGCACCAGCCGCCTAAACCAGCGCCGGGGAGACCGCCTGCTCCTGCCTCCAGTGGCCGGTTGTGCTGCCAATGAGGCCTCATCGCCCCCTACTACTCCCACCGCTAGCCAGGCCCTGCGGCAACGATAGCCTCACACCGCAGCTGAACCAGTGAACCCTCGTACTCCTTCCGCGTCGCCATCCACTGTCGCGTCTTCCCCGGCTCCGCGTCGTCCCCTTCCTAGGCCTCGTCGTCGTCCACTGCCTTGGTCCTCTCGACGTGGCGTGGTCAACGTGGTCAACAACATTCCATCGGAAGAGTACTGTACGTGGAGAGGCTGATAGCTGGGTCCACGGCCACAGCCCAGTTTTTTTGTGATTTGCCAAGTAAGTCGCTTTGTCAAGCCTGTTGGGCTGCAAATCTTTCAAGACAAGGAGAGCTATCATTCGGCTGGCCGAGAAAATGGCCCATCAGTAATGAGAAATGGGTTGTACATTTTTAAAACACATCAAACCGGCAATTAGTTTCAAATATCTTTTTTTCATTTCGAGATTTGAAATTACATTAATTTTTATGCGTGGAGAATTTGTTGGATTTTATATTGATATAAATTTATTTGTAAAATCATTTTGAATGTGAGTCGAAATTTCGAGATTAAAAAACAGTTCGGACCGCACCGAAATATGCAACATTTCGTATAATTTTTTAACCATGGCCACAATATGGGTTGTAATGCTAACAAAAAGAATATGGGCTTCAAAAAAACCTTTATAATTAGCAAATGGGCTGTAAATTATTAGAAATAATGGCAGATGGGTTGTATGCTGTTTTCCACAGATTTGAGGCTTTCCTAAAAAAAGGTTGGCGCACAAGCAGTGACTGTTGGATGGCCATCCAACGTCGTCGTGCTTCTTCAATCTCTGCTCTTCCTGCTCCAGCCGCTCCAACAGGCGCCGACGGGACTGCCTGCTCCCTCCTCCCTGCGGCTGGCTCTGCTGCCACACAGGCCTCACCGCCCCACCGTACTCCTATCGCTGGCCTAGCCATCCCTCTACTCACCCACACCTGCTGTTATTCTCCGGCGACGGCAGACGGACCAGTAAACCCTCGTACAGTCGTACTCCCCTCCGCGTGGGAAACAACTGCCGAGTCTTCCCTACCTCTGTGTCGTTCCCTTCCTAGGCCTCGCCGTCGTCCACCGCCCTGGTGCTCTCGGCGTGGCCTGGTCAACGTGGTCAATGACCGATATGCATCTGAAGTGGACTGTACGTGGAGAGGCCGACATCTGGGTCCACGGCCGCACGCAAGGAAATGCCTCCTTGTTACGCGCAAAATAATGATTCCTCCACCTGACATCAGGGACCCACCGAAAGGGACTCTGTATTTTGCGAAAAAACGTTACCGCCGCTGACAACTCGGACCCACCAGCTATATCTTTGCACGCAAGGAAGTGCCTCCTTATTACGCACAAAAAAATGAATACTCCCCCTGTTAGTTGGGACCCAGTATAGTGGCAGGCTGACTTCTGGGCCTACTAAGTTGACGGGGACGAAGGGCTTTGTCAGCTTAGTCAATATGCACGATTCTAGCTCTAGTGACCATATGATGTCCATCCAAGGGTTGTAGTGCTTCTTCAACCTCTGGTCTTCTTGCTCCAGCCGCCCAAACCAGCGCCAGTCGTGCCTCGTGCTCCTGCCTCCCGTGGCGGGCTGCGATGCGGCGGAGGCCTCACCGCCCCCTACTACTCCCACCGCTGGCCAGGCCATCCCTCTACTCACGCACACCCCCTGTTATTCTGCGGCGACGGCAGCCTCACACCGCAGCGAACCAGTGAACCCTCGTACTCCTCTACGCGTGGGCATCCACTGCCGCGCCTTCCTCGGCTCCGCATCGTCTCCTTCCTAGGCCTCGTCGTCATCCACTGCCCTGGTGCTCTCGGCACGGCGTGGTCAACGTGGTCAAGGAACGGCTTCCATCGGACGTGGACTGTACGTGGAGAGGCTGACAGCTGGGTCCACGGCCGCAGCAAGGAAGTGCCTCCTTATTATGTGAAAAATAATTATTCCTCCACCTGACAGCGGGGACCCACTGGACGGGCCACCGTATTTCGCGAAAAAAAAAGGTTTGCCCCTGACTGTTGGGACCCACCAGCTACATCTTTGCACGCAAGGAAGTGCGTGACAGTCGGGACCCACCTGGTCGAAGCGTACGTAGCGTTGTCATTCTGATCGCGAACGTGTACGTACATACATACTGGTCGATGTAGAGGCGCGCACGTGTCGTAGTAGAGGCGCGCACGTAGCATGTACACGTACGTACAGCGGACAGGGTGCAAGAAAGAAAATACAGCCACGTATGTGTACATACGGGCAGGGTCTCGAACGCCTACTCGCGCATACGTACAGCCAGGGCTCGTGTACATGGCTGGGTCGGAACGGAGAAACAGCGCCGTCGTCGTGTTCATGGGGAGGCAACGGAATGCGTCGTGTTCATGGGGAGGCAACGGAATGCGTCGTGTTCATCGGGAGGCAACGGAACGCATGGGAGCCAACCGGCTGGGTCAGAACGGAATGCGTGGGCATGTTCATCGGGAGGGCTTGGACGGAACAGGCGATGGAAACGAGGCCTGGCGTACCGCAGAACGGAGGAAACGGACCTCCTACGGTCGAAACGGAATCCTGTTCATTCAGAGGGGTCTGGCGTACCGCAAAACGGAGGAAACGGGCCTCCTACGGTCGAAACAAGGGTTCTGTTGATCGGGAGGGGTGTGGCGTACCGCAAAACGGAGGAAACGGACTTGTGTTGGAGCGCTACGGTCGAAACGGGGGTCCTGTTCATCGGGAGGGGTGTGGCGTACTACAAAACGGGACTCCACGGGATACTGTTCATCTCCACCGTCGACCTCCTCCAGCCTCCACGGGCTACCATCGACCTCATCCAGCCACCACGGGCTCCTGTTCATCCAGCCTCTGCCGCGCGCTACTCCACCGGCTACTGTTCAACCACCCCTCCACCGTCTACTGTTCATCCAGCCCTCCACACCACGGGATCCTGTTCAACCGCCCCTCCACGGGCACCCCTCCACCGTCTACTGTTCATCCAGCCCTCCACACGGGGTCCTGTTCATCCACCCCTCCACGGGCACCCCTCCACCATCTACTGTTCATCCAGCCCTCCACCACACCACGGGGTCCTGTTCATCCAGAGGCAACGCCACCGTTCACTGTTCATCCACCCCCCCGGCAACCCTCATTGTTCATCCAATCGATCGGCTTCAGTTAGCAGCAGTAGCGAAGGAATCGCTCGATTGGGTTCAGTTAACAGCCATCGATCGATCGCTCGGGTTCAGTAACGCGTAGCCTGCAGTGCAATCACTCGGGTTCAGTTAGAGCCCCACGCCTCGCTCAGGTTTTGTTAGAGCCAACGCCTCGCACACACGCGCGTACGTTACGAGAGAAACCCCCGACCTCCCACCGTAACCGGGAACACCCCGAAATTTTCCTCGCCCTTGCTTCTACCACGGTTTTTTCCGTCATGGACGGCCCAAAGAATGTCATGCAGCTGCGTCTCCGGCCCGCCCAGGACGAAAAGCCCATTTTCTGTCATGATTTTTTGTCGTAGAAGTAGGAGCCCACCACATCTATGATGATACCGGGTTTTGTCACAATTATCGTCATAGAAGTGTCATATGTATGACAGAAAAAAAATTCGTTCGGCCCAAAATGTCACGGATGTGTTTTTTTTTGTAGTGAGGTTGGGGGGCTAGATAGGCAATGCATGTATCTAGCGAGAGAGGGTGGGAGGGAAAGAGAGAGTGAGGGTGGGAGGGAGAGAGAGAGAGAGGGGGGAGGGAGGGAGGGAGAGCTCGGCAGGGGGTGCAATGGTGGGTGTGTGAGGTAAATACATTTGGTAACAGAGTGGAAAAAAGGGGGTTGTGTAGTTGAGAGAGTTAGAGATCGAAACATGGAGAGAAAGAATGAACGTGTGCCGGAAACCAATAGCTTCCTAACGTGCACTACTAGGGAAAAGCCTAGCAGCAGCGCGGGTTTTGGGCCTCTCAGTAGCGCGGGGACCGGTGCTACTAATAAGGCGCTACAGCTAACATATAGCAGTAGCGCTTGTTGTCCCACGCTACTGCTATACATGAATAGTTGTAGCGCTCTTTAGAAAAGGGCGCTGCTGATATTATCTGCAGCGCTGTTTACTGGGAAGCGCTGCTGGTAAGGCGGCGCTACTGCTAAGTTTTACCCCCTCGCTACTACTGGTTTTATTATTATTTTCCCTGCATATTTGTTTTGTATTTGTTTTTTATTTGAATAGGCTTTATACAATAATCTTTAGCATATCATACACATACAAATGTAATCATAGCATATACATACAATTAGTCTCATCAAATCATGTCATCATCATAATCATCATCCAACACAAAGTGGTCTCTCGTCATCATCTCGAAAATAGCGATGCAAGTCTCGATTACTTGCAAATACATCGTCATCCATCTAAACAATGATATACGCGAGAAGAGCTATCACTTTGAGTACATGAGTTCATATCCCTCTCTCGCATTAGCGTGAACCTAAACTAACTACTGCCTGTCGCTCGGAAACCGGTACACCTGGGCTTGACACTCCGGCCACTTGTCGTATATATACTCCTGGCGTAGCACTTCTTCGCCATCTATGATCTATGCACCTGCATCGTCACATGACTCGATGATATGCAACATATATAGTTGAGCAACAGAAAGAGACAGACTTGGCAAAAATAGAAACAACATATCATAAGCATAAATAACAAAGTTCATCGTACCCCAAAATACCCTAACTAGAGTGATTTTTTCTAGTCGAGGAGGAGGATGGTTTAATTACATCACAAATAAAGTTCACCGTGCATAACTCAAAGTTTTGTCATACAGAAAGTATGGACTAAACGGACACATTGTCATATATCGACAATCACTCCAACATGTCGTTCCATCCATCCAAGTCAGGGAGATAGTCCCCGAGCCTAGTGAAAGGCTTCAGGTCGAGACACTAAGAGGCTATCCATGTTCGGACGTCTTCCCGCGACATTTTTCCTTCTCCGTAGAACATCCTTGTTTTTCCGGCGACCTCCTTCATGATGATTTGTGAAAGTTCGCGCTGGATGTTATAGAACTCAGCTCGAAGTCGATGATCCTCGATATCTCCTATGTCCTTTGCCCATTGCAGAATATGGGCATCGCCGGATCTAGGTGACATGTGAAGGTTTTGGTGATCCCGTGTGTACTCCATCATGTGGTGTAGGACATAGAATCCATCATTAAGAGAATCGTTCGGTTGCTGGATGCACTAGAAGTCGGTCTTATGGCCGAAGGCGATCCTGCCGCCCCTTCTCTTCTTGTCCCTGACCTCTCCACCCATTGATTGGTAGTAAAACATAGCACTGTCGAGAACATCCTTGATGTGGGTGTAATCCTTTTTGTGAATGTTTTTCGACGAGTCCAAGTAAAGAGCATGGGAGAATCGGGGGTAGAGGATGATGAGGACGGCGCACCCGCCGCTGCGCAAAATAAGTACACCTCAAATTAATTAGCCTCCACCGTGCAAATGAATGATTGAAATCGAAGGAAGGATAGCAGCGCGGATGACTTACACGGGATGATAAGGCACGAGAATCACCCCCTTGTCCTTATTGGCGAGCATGAAACTGACGATGTAATTCCTCGCGTATTCACGGTGCTTTGTGCAGACTCCCAAGAAGCCCTCGTGCATGTAGTATGGGTCAGCGACACAGATATGAGATATCTGCTCAACCCCGATGATGTAGTTCATGTGCAAGGCATAAAGGCGGACAAACATAAAATCCAGCTTCTTCACGTGAAACATGTTGAATATGTCATCGAATCGGAGGAAGAACTTATCCGCGGGGAAGCTGTCGACGTCTGACATTTGTCGCGGAACGTTAACCACGTAGAGTGGGTATCCTGGATCTTTCGAGGCGATGAGGCCTTTCTCTACCCGCAGCACATCATCATGAAGTCTCCTTAGTTCGCCGAATTTGACCCGTAGCGCTGTTTCAGGTAGGATTGGTTGATCGGGGATATGCCATTTATCCGCATCGGGGATATCTATACGGTCCTGAAGCCGAGGCTGCTGAGGCGGCTGGATCATAGAATCAGCTTTTTTGCCTTTCCTCGCTCTCTTCCTAGACTTCTTTACTACCGGAAGGTCGTCCATAATACGTTGACACGGCAATTCAGGCACCGACTCATGACGCTCTAACCCCGAGGAGGCGCCAGTATAGACATACTGTTCAGCGCCATCGTCGTCCTCATCCTCATCCATGGCGACGTCATCAGCGACTAATGGAGCCTCCTCCTTACCCCGTCCGCTATCACCCAACCCGACACCCGACGCTAATTGGGTAGGTGGGGTGTTGATGTTCATACCTTGCTGAGGCTGCGTGCTCGTGGGTGTGGTCCCGGCCGCCTCCAGACGAAGCAGACTCTTTGGCCACAACAGGACCCACCCATTGCAACAATCACCAAGCCGCCGCGGTGTCTCATCGTCATCCCCCAGTAGTATTGGAGGAGGCAAATTCTCGTGACCCGGTTTGACACTGGCCACGGAAACCTTGAAGATGTTCGGGGGGATCGGCCGGCTGTGGAACAATGGTTCCTTCGGCTCCATTATCGTCGCCTTCCCCAGGTCCACCTTCTGGTCGCCGATGGTGTACAATATGGTGCATGGGGTTTCGTCGGCCTGCAAAGAAAAGTCTGCGACGTGAGACATCCGAAAGGCAACGAAAACGAGAGATTATACATTTATATTGAAGGGCGCTGGTGTGACAGATACCATGAGGGCGTCGAGCTCAGCCAAAGATGAAGCACCGCCGAGCACGTCCGGTGCGGGAGCAGGTGCAGCTGCAGGTGCTGGTGCAACGCTAGTCGAGCTGCTCCCCACCAAGAAGTCAGCAAGGGGAAAGTCCGTTGCATTTTTTCTGGATTTTGCATGGTCCAATTGAAAACAGCTGGAACCAAGAAAGTAGAAATATCTACAGCCACCTGTTTTGCGGCAGCTATCGCTGTTGCGACTGTCTGAGTTAATTTCTTCTCAACCGCAATCTCAACCTTCTTGTCGATGTTTTCTTCATTTAACCTCCGTCTTTCCTTTTATCTCCTCCGTGGTCTCATGGTAGTACTTCTTCCACGTGGCGCCGTCTCTGACACCGTGCACGCGTCCATACGATGGTCGAGTATCCATCGGTTGTCGTTTCAATATGTTCAACGCCCGGTTGAATGGAGTGTCCCACTTGGGCCTCACCAATGCCTCAGACGGCGAGTCACTTTCGGCCGCAACCCTGTGCTGCTCTCTCTGCAAAAGGCACAAGGATCGTTTACAAATATGACTAACGTGTGCAGTCGAATTGATCAGAAACTAAAATTACCAGCAGTCTCATGAACTCCGTAATGACCGGTTTTGTCTCGTAAACCTTCTTCACTGGGTCCCAACGATGTCGGGCCCTGAGGACGTCACGCTCCTGCGGGATGGTGAACTCCGCCAAGGGGTCTGGGATGCCCAGACTCGCGGCTTCCGCGTCCTCTTGCCCCATTTGGACCTCTTTCCGCCGTAACCACGGCTTCCGAGGTGGTGGCTCCCAATGTTCCTCTCTTGAAGCCCCTTCATGTACCTAGACTTTTTTTGGCAGCTTCGGCCTCGCAAGCCTCCTTGAATATTTCAAACTGGCCTTCTGTGATTGTCGGATTATCATTTACAATCTCGGAGTAGGGTTCCTTCTTATCGATGATCCTTGCTTTCACTCGATTTTTCCAAGCGGCCAACGCGTCGCTAAACTTGGTCATGGTGTGTTTGTTTATCTTCTTCATTGTCGGGTCCTCATCTGGATCTTCATAATCCTTCTCATTCCGGCCCGGGAACAAGAATATCTGGTGAAACTTCTTTAGGAGGGAGCTCCTCATATTTTCTATCCTCTGTAGTCTCTCATCGTTGATGGTGGCGGTTGTCCGTACGATGCAGCCTATTTGATTGTCGTAGCATCGACGCGCTTCCTCGGGTGCCTTTGGCTCAAAATTGCCGTCGTCCACCTCCGTGACCACCAGTCTAGTAGTCCTGAGTTTGTTAGGAAGTCGTTGCCTCTTTGCTTTCGGTTCTACACCGGCTCTGCTCCCCGAGGCAGCGCCGGTCTCAGTCTCAGCGCCAGTCTCGATGCCGGTCTGAGTATGAGCGCCGGTCTCAGTCTCAGCACCGGTCTACGT
The DNA here is from genome assembly GCA_032464435.1 of Aegilops umbellulata. Taxonomy (NCBI): domain Eukaryota; kingdom Viridiplantae; phylum Streptophyta; class Magnoliopsida; order Poales; family Poaceae; genus Aegilops; species Aegilops umbellulata. The sequence continues at coordinate 303,271,361 of CP136059.1, read as the reverse complement.
GTCGGTCTCAGTCCCCGATGCCACCGGTGGGCCCAGCAACAACATCGGTTGATCGTCGTCAAGGCTAAAAAAATCGTCTGTCGCCCGGTAGATGTCGTCGCAATCACCAGAACCCTGTCCTCCAACGTTGCTAACCATGTTTCCTATGATTAAATCTTGTCAACTAATTCTAGACCTAATAAAATGAATAATGACATAAAAAGGCCTATTGTTTTGCAGGAACGTTGACTCCTTCCTGGTGCGGCAAATCCCGGGCACTCGATATGTCCTAGTTTGTAGCACAAGTCATGCCGAAATTCACAGAAAATTTCGGCATGACCTTTGCAAAAAAGTGGACAAATCGAGAACCTGAAATTTGCCGGAACGGAAATGAATCAACATTCCGGCAAAACATATATAGGCCACTCAGCTTCATTGAAACAACAAAGCCACTTGGGCACAAACAACATGACCACTTCAATGATAAGATATAATCAACAATAAAAGTCTAGGAAGGGATCATCTTTAAAACAAAACTTGCCTAAATAACCTAGATAATTAACCTAATTAAACTAGTTAACCTGACTAGTTCTCTGTCAAAGCCCTAACTAAATTTTTGCACTAACCTAGGTAATTAACCTAATTAAACTAGTTAACCTAACTACTTCTCTTTCAAAGCCCTAACTAAAATTTTGCAGTAACCTAGGTAATTAACCTAATTAAACTAGTTAACCTAACTACTTCTCTGTCAAAGCCCTAACTAAATTTTTGCCCTAACCTAGATAATTAACATAATTAAACTAGCTAACCGATGCATGAGAGAGAGAGGAGGAGTGGGGGCTTACAGAGGATGGCTTCGGTGGTGGCGAGGGACGCAGTGGTGGCGAGGGAGGCAGGGGCGTCTCCGGTGACGGTGAGGAAGGCAGTTGTGGCGAGGGAGGATCCGGTGGCGTCGACGGCGGCTCCGGTGGCGTTGATGAGGCCGCGCGGCTCCGTGGCGTTGGGGGCGGCTCCGGCGGCGTCGACAGCGCACGGCTCTGGTGGCTCCGGGGGCGTCGACGTCGGCAGGAGACGGCGGCGAAGTGGGGCGACGGCGAATCGGGGAGACGGCGGCGGGGTGGGTCGAGAGATTTGGGGGGTAAGTGGTGGCCGGGGGATACGGTTTTTTGGTTAAGTCAAAACTAGCGGTAGCGCGTTTCGTAGAACGCGCTATAGCTAAGTTGGCTATAGCGCTTTTTCCAAAACGCGCTACTGCTATACCTATGTAATTTTCTCCCTTTTTTATTTCCTTTTCTGTTTCTATAGCGGGGGTCCTGGAAACGCGCTGCAGCTACATTAGCTATAGCGCCTCTTACTAACACACGCTACAGCTATGCCTTTCTCTGTTTTTTCGCTTTTTCATTTATTTTGCTTTACATTTTTTTTCTTTCTCCTTTTTCTGTTTCTTTCATTTTCATTTACTTTTCTATTTGTTTTTCATTTCATTTTATTTCCATTAGCAGTAGCACTCTTACTGGGAAACGCGCTGCTACTCATGCCCTAGCGGTAGCGCACTTCCTGCAAGCCCGCTATTGCTATGCGTAGCCCATCGTTCCATCAATGGGAATATTAGTAGTAGCGCTTTTACGGCAACACGTGCTACTGCTATAATCGTATCTGCAGCGCGGTTTATTCTGAACCGCTACTGCTATCTAGCACTAGCGCCCTTTTTTGACCCGCGATGTTGCTAAATTTCTGTGTATAAGGTTTTCCCTAGTAGTGGTGGTTAGGAGAGGAAGATTGGCCGATACATGAAGTATGTAGCATGAGTGCCGAGGGGGGGGGCTAAAAACAACATTTGAATGTAGATAGTATGAGACTTAATATCGATGTTTCAATTCCGTGTACATTGTAAGATTTGAACTGAGGACCTTGCATATGGGTAATTATTTCGAATTCGTGCCATATTAGGTTTGGAAAAGTTGACATTGACTCGATTGTTGTGCTATTTTGTAGGTCATATGTTTGAATCCATCCAAAGTTTTCTCACTACCATGGTGTTCATCATATACATATGAATATGTATTAAAAACGTAGCATGGATACCGTGAAATGTGAAATCCACGTTAGAATTGGAGACTGCAATGTGACACACACTCTAATTCAAATAACTAATTATGTGACACACACTCTAATCCACGTTAGCGTGGATACCGTTTCAATTTTTTTCAAATAACTCCTTATTAATTAATTTATAGTATCTCCTTTTGAATGACTAATTATTTGCAAGGAAAACATGGCCATGGTAATACTTACAGATTCGTTTGCAAATGAAAGAAGATTCATTTGCATTCTGAAATGTAGGCGCACCAGGCGGACCAGGGTCGTGTCGTGGTGGTCGCGTGTGTTGTACGGACGCTCAGCACCCAGCCACCCACCCCCTCCCTCCCTCCCTCCACCCCCCCCCCCCCCCCCCTCAAAAAAAAGAACGACGACAAAATAAGTTTATTTCGGGTTGAAATATCTGGTGGCCCCAATTCCAGCCCTGCAAAATCTCCCATCTCCGCTGAGGGAGTCCTGGATTAGGGGGTGTTCGGATAGCCGGACTATACCTTCAGCCAGACTCCAGGACTATGAAGATACAAGATTGAAGACTTCGTCCCGTGTCCGGAAGGATCTTTTCTTGGCGTGGAAGGCAAGCTAGGCGTGCGGATATTCAAGATCTCCTACCATTGTAACCGACTCTGTGTAACCCGAACCCTATCCGGTGTCTATATAAACCGGAGGGTTGTAGTCCGTAGGTCAACCATCATCATACACAATCATACCATAGGCTAGCTTCTAGGGTTTAGCCTCCTTGATCTCGTGGTAGATCTACTCTTGTACTACCCATATCATCAATATTAATCTAGCGAGAGTAGGGTTTTACCTCCATCGAGAGGGCCCGAACCTGGGTAAAATAAAGTGTCCCCTGTCTCCTGTTACCATCCGACCTTGACGCACAGTTCGGGACCCCCTACCCGAGATCCGCCGGTTTTGACACCGACATCCGCCATCCCCTTCCGCGCCCAGATTGCTCAAATCCCTAATTCGCCGCCAACCCAAGCAAAGTTCGAATCGCCCCTCATCTCGTCTCTTTCCCCACCTCTGTGTCGGACGACGATGACGAAGACGACGGTCGCGCTTCACCACCGCACCGAAGCTACCTCATCTATGCCCTCCTCCACCGCACCGGGTGGTCCACCAACAACGTCGGCTGCCGCAACCAATGTGCCTCACAGACACCGACTTCCACCGCATCGGGTTCGCTTCATCGACGCCGTCTCCCACCTCACCGGGGCTACTTCACCGAGCACATCGTCGCACCTTCGCCCCCCAAGGCCGTTGGGGCTTCACCAACGGTCTCGTCCACCGCATCGTAGTGCTCCGCTGCCACTCTAGATCTGCATCCGTGCGCGACCAGCCAATGCCAGCGCATCACCCTCAACGGCTCTGAAGTGACCCGCACTCTAGCTAGGCGAGCATGCCCAAACACCGGTCCGAACTAGGTATCGACACATCACTCCCTTGTGCACTGTTTCGATGATGTTTGGATATCATTTCACTACTCTCTTAGATTACACGCCTATGTAACTCTGACTTTAACTCTTGTTTCTTCTGGAGATATCATCTGAAACAAGCAAAACCATTTTTTAGCAAAGCATGATGACGCTACGGGATCTGGTACACATCCTGCACACCCGTATAACCTTGTAAGTATTTGTCCTCTGGTACAACAGCAAGGTCGATTCCTCTTATTTGATCAACCATTCCCCGTGTTAAAAATGCAGAGGGGGATGCAAGGAGCACAAGGCCTACACATCCAAGAAAGTGGTAACATGGACTTGTACATGGAACATCCCAAGCGCAAGAAGAGCTGTAGTGAGCCTGTACAACGAGCTAGCGTAAGTCCCTGCATTTCATTTAATTCGTACTGGCCTGCGTGTATGATTTGTGTGCAGTGGCGGATCCACGAATTCAAGTTACCAGGGGTGAACTTTTAACTTACAAAATACGAAGGCACTTGCACTCCGGAAATCAACATAAGTTGGGAAATGTGAAGCTACATGCACTTTGAAAACCAGCTAATGATCCAAAGTAGTTCAGATTATAAAACACTAAATGATGCAAGCACCAAAAAACACAAAATGCAACATGGTGTACAAGGACTACTAACATGGTTTGTACCTGCTTGAATTATTCGTTCTCTGGCTGAAAATATCAAAGTGTAATTGCACCTATAACCAGTGCGCAAACTGCATATCAATATATCTATCCTGCACAAGTATGCCAATAGTTTCAAACAATAGATTAGAAAAGTATTTATGTTACGTTGTCATAATACAGGGACTTTTTGGTAGATGGCCTCGACGTTTCCTAAAGCCATGAAAATGTACTATAATTTGCTTGTCATCAATGCCTGCAAATCTCTATGTCTGTCTCAACATAGCAGATCATCATTAGACACTAAACCCTTCAATGGGAGCTTGCAAAATGCTTGCATTAGATCCCTAATTAGACACTATATGTTCATCACCAGGAGCATGTAAAATGTTTGCATCAAATCCTTCATTAGCAGTCTGTTCATTAGACACTTCAGGCTCAAGAACAACATGAGCTTGTATGTTTGCACCGGAAACTTGATTAGATACATCAGATTCAATCAGTTCAGTATTGATTGGGGGAGTTATAAAATAAGCAGAACTTGGTTTCATTTTCTCATAGATTCCCTACATACAAGCAGTTTCACAACACCGTCAGGTTTAACTATTGGCCAGAAATTGAACAGTTGAATTAGATATAATCAGAGATGTGATGTACCTGCTCGTTGCGCATGCTGCTCTTGCAAGCTGCGATTGTCCGTTTGCGCAAGCTCGATGCCATGCCCATGCTGCAGCCGCTGCCTCCCACGCAGGCTACACCCAGGGCTGGATCTTCATCTTCTTGTCCTTCCATTCGCTTGAAGCCCGGCGACCGCCCTCCAACGAGGGCGCGAGGAAGTGCTGCGTTGGTCTGTCCAGCGGCAGCTAGGTTAGGAGCGAACCAGACTGGAGGCTGGAGGGAACGAATTGGGATTTTTCCTGCTGTTGATCGATATGGGAGGCGCTCGTTTGGGCCGCGAGCCTACTATAGGGCCTGCCTTGCACTTACGTTATTGGCCCATCCAAATTGAAACGTTTTTCTTCATTTTTTACATTGTCTGCTCGTGCGTTGGGACGAACATAACTAGCCTGGGCCAACCTAGACGACTCAAACTAGGTGCACACTTTCCAGCAAGCCGAGGCGGCCGCCCATACCAGCCCCTACGGTGGCGTCACCCTTTTTGCGTGTATGATTGGGGTAGTGAAAAATATTCCAGTGGCGCTTTTGATTTACCCATAGAATGGTTGAAATGCTTGTTTCTATGAACTGAGTTCACCAATAATGTGAAGGATGTCAGTCTTTCATCCTATTGTAGATCGCTTAGATCTTGATATGCCAAATGTAATAGCATGAAATATACAGTAAGAGCCAGTGTGATGTGTGTGGCTACAACTAGTCTGACTACACGTCCTTGATACGTCTCCAACGTATCTATAGTTTTTTATTGCTCCATGCTATATTATCTAGTGTTTTGGACCTTATTGGGCTTTATTTTCCACTTTTATATTATTTTTGGGACTAACCTATTAACCGGAGGCCCAGTCCAGAATTGCTGTTTTTTTGCCTATTTCAGTGTTTCGAAGAAACGGAATATCAAACGGAGTCCAAACGGAATGAAACCTTCGGGAACGTGATTTTCTCACCGAACATGATCCAGGAGACTTGGACCCCACGTCAAGAAAGAAGGGAGGTGGCCACGAGGGTGGGGGACGCGCCCACCCCCCTAGGGCGCGCCCCCTGCCTCGTGGGCCCCCCGTTGCTCCACCGACGTACTCCTTCCTCCTATATATACCTACGTACCCCCAAACGATCAGATACAGAGCCAAAAACCTAATTCCACCGCCGCAACCTTCTGTACCCACGAGATCCCATCTTGGGGCCTGTTCCAGAGCTCCGCCGGAGAGGGCATCAACCACGGAGGGCTTCTACATCATCATAGCCCCTCCGATGAAGTGTGAGTAGTTTACCTCAGACCTTCGGGTCCATAGTTAGTAGCTAGATGGCTTCTTCTCTCTTTTTGGATCTCAATACAATGTTCTCCCCCTCTCTCGTGGAGATCTATTTGATGTAATCTTCTTTTTGCGGTGTGTTTGTTGAGACCGATGAATTATGGGTTTATGATCAAGTCTATCTATGAACAATATTTGAATCTTCTCTGAATTCTTTTATGTATGATTGGTTATCTTTGCAAGTCTCTTCAAATTATCAGTTTGGTTTGGCCTACTAGATTGGTTTTTCTTGCAATGGGAGAAGTGCTTAGCTTTGGGTTCAATCTTGTAGTGTCCTTTCCCAGTGACAGTAGGGGCAGCAAGGCACGTATTGTATTGTTGCCATCGAGGATAACAAGATGAGGTTTTTATCATATTGCATGAAACTATCCCTCTACATCATGTCATCTTGCTTAAGGTGTTACTCTGTTTTTAACTTAATACTCTAGATGAATGCTGGATAGCGGTCGATGAGTGGAGTAATAGTAGTAGATGCAGGCAGGAGTCGGTCTACTTGTCTCGGACGTGATGCCTATATACATGATCATACCTAGATATTCTCATAACTATGCGCAATTCTGTGAATTGCTCAACAGTAATTTGTTCACGCACCGTAGAAATACTTATGCTCTTGAGAGAAGCCACTAGTGAAATCTATGGCCCCGGGGTCTATCTTCATCATATTAATCTTCCATCAATTTATTATTGCTTTGCTTTTACTTTGCCTTTTATTTTACTTCGCATCTCTATACCAAAAGTACCAAAAATATTATCTATCATCTCTATCAGATCTCACTCTCGTAAGTGACTGTGAAGGGATTGACAACCCCTATTCGCGTTGGTTGTGAGGAGTTATTTGCTTTGTGTAGGTACGAGGGACTCGCACGTAGCCTCCTACTGGATTGATACCTTGGTTCTCAAAAAATTGAGGGGAATACTTACGCTACTTTGTTGCATCATCCTTTCCTCTTCGGGGAAATCCAACCAGTGCTCAAGAGGTAGCAGTCCTCATATAACATATCAAGGACGCACCATCTTACCAGATTAACCATTTGACTTACCAATGCAGTGTGGAAAGAAAGAAGTATTGGGATTGCGTATCCAAGAAATTGATGCCATGGACTCCTTAGTAGAACCTTGGAAGTGAAAAAGAAGTTGCAGTGTGCCTGTACAAAGAGCTAGCGTAAGTTCAGTTACCTGCTTCTCGGAATTTTAGTTAGCCACTTATTGCAAAATTGTTCAATTATGTTGCTTGGCTTAATTTAGTTTGCTACCGATTACATAATGACATGGCCTGTTAATCCTATTATAGACTGCGCCTATCTATGTGTTTGATACTTACTGTTAAGAATTACCTGTTTGCCTGAACTTAAATAGCTACTTAAGCACATAGAGAGTTGGTCATATGTACTTCTAGGGTGCAGCAGAATTCACGTGTAATTTACGTTCTGATACCCTATTTGTTTAAATGGTTTGCTATTATCACTTGTAGCACTAGTAATGTTTGCATGTTCATAGATAGACAACTGTCAGGTTTATATGAGGGACACCATCTTTTTAACTTATATCTTTTTTGGAATCATTTTGCTTACATCAAAGAAATTTATAGATGTCTTGCTGGTAAACGGTACCAACTTGTTACTTCAATACGTTGCCAAGAACTTGTTAGTTTTACTAGTTCATGTGTAATTAAATACGTTGCCAAAACTGGTTAGTTTTACTACTCCCTCTGTTCCTAAATATTTGTCTTTCTAGATATTTCAACAAGTGACTACATACGAAGCAAAATGAGTGAATCTACACTCTAAAATATGTCTACATACATCCGTATATGGTAGTCCATTTGAAATGACTAGAAAGACAAATATTGAGGAACGGAGGGAGTAGTTTGATGTTAGTTTCTTATGGCTCTTGCAAAACTTTATTTATTGATTGCTAACATTCAAGTTTGTAGGATCCAACTGAAACTCCGTTGGCACAACAAGTATGTTTTCATAAACTTCCTTGTTTACCTGGTTTGCTGTTGTAACTTGTTGCTGTAATCATCTTACCAACTTCAAGTTTTCATGATCCAATTGGAAGTACAATTGCACAGTTGGTACATTTTCAAAAAAATATTTGTGTAACAGGTTTGCTGATGTAACTTGTTACTCTAATCAAGTTACTGACTACTCAACTTTTCAGGATCCAAGAGAAACTCCAATGCCACAACAGGTTCCTTTTGCAAAACTTGTTTGTTTAACTGCTTTGCTGCTGCAACCGGTTGCTCTAATCACGTTACTGGCTAATCAACTTTTCAGGATCCAAGAGAAAATCCAATGCCACAACAGGTACAATTTGCAAAACTTGTTTGTTTAACTACTTTGATGCTGCAACAACCGGTTACAATGATGTTAATAACTACTTTTCAGCATCCAATTGAAACTCTTTATTTCCTTGCTTCTTTAACTAGTTTGCTGTTATAACTCCCAGTTTAGATGTTTTGCTAACTTCAACTTTTCGGTATCCAATCGGAACTTCAATGGCAAAACAGGTTATCCCAAGATCAAAGAGCGAGGTCCCCATGGACGTTGTATCATCCCACAGCAGTGGCACCGGCCCAATCGTGCATCATGAATTGCCAACTGCTCATGCTCTAGAGGCTAAACTAGTGGTAGAAAGAGATTCTGCTTATACACTTAGAGATGAAGTTGACATGTTGAGGAAGCAAACAGCACAATCACAAGCAGTACTCAAGACAACCATTAAATATTTGGTGGATTTCAAAACGAAGCAAGCTGAGACTAGCCGCATTGTTAAGGTCCTGAAGGAAAAAAGGAAATTAAATTCCCACTTGGTAAATCATAGGTGAAATGTTCTTTCCATCGTTGAATAACCTTTGTGTTGTATGTTCATGTAATCGATCAAACCATTTGTTTTAGAGATCATGTAATAATTGTTTTTTGTTTTTTGGTTTGTAATTTTATTTGAGCACAAGTCTGTATTAATTGATAAGACTCGGATACATTTTATTTTGATTGTTGTGCCATACCTACAAATATGCCAGTCGGACTAAATGTGCATTTAGCAATAGTAGTAGTATATATGGACCATAAGTGGCACGCATCGGAAAGGACCAAGATTTTGTACTAGCTTCGCTAAAAAAAGGATGCTCTTCTAGCAAAAAAAAAGTACAGTGGCTTGGCTTATGTATGTTAGTTGATATTATTGATCCATATACTCTATAAGTGTTTATATGTCTGTTAGTTTTGTACATTATTGGTTGATTGACTCGGTATTTGAATCTTGTTACATCGCTTGTGTACATATCTAAATGGGAGTACACATTATGTTGCGTGTGACATTTGAGTTGGACATAAAGTGTTCCAAATATTCGAATTCACCTTAAACTGAATTCTAGCTTCTGAATTCGAGTATCGACATTTGTAAATCATATTCATATATGACAGTGGAATACATCTTTTTCGTGCTTTTGAAGATATATAAAAGCACATAGAATGATTTATAAAGATTCGTATAGGAATACAAAATGGAATCGAATTTAGTTGCTAGGGTAAACGTGGATGCTTATTGTCCCAAAACTTGAAAGAAGCGGCAAAATGTCCACTCCCATGTCGGCTGCCCGAAGCCAAGTGTTTGGGAGATGGAAATAATTGTCTACCCCTTACACGGACAATCCATCGGCCCGATTTCCACTGCTCTCAATAGGGGTAGGTTAGTAACTTCAATTAGACGTGACACGACCGCCTCTGAGCCCATTCCGACACGATGGGCGCCAAACATGGGCGGCAAAACACATTTGATTCGAGCTCGTCCGAAAGACCTCTGTTTCTCCCTCCATTTCCCCATTCATACATGGTGGGCAGCCAAACAAACTCGACTCGGCCGAAATTGATGTAGGCAAATATTTTCAATAGGGGCAGGTTTGTAACTTCACTCAAACGTGACACAACCACCCTACCTGTCAGCCCCGTTCATACACCGTGGGCGCCAACCATGGACGCCAACCATGGGCGCCAAAACACCCTTTTCTCGCCCGAAATCGCTCTGGGCAAATATTTGCGAGATGCGAGATTACCGTCCTATCCCCAACCGACGAGACGTCCACATTTTAAATGGGGGCTAAGTTCATAACTTTCCCATATTTCAGATAGGCGCGTCCCAAAAACATGGTTCCCCGTACCTCTCCCTCCATTTTCCCATTCATACACCGTCCGTGCTAGAACACCATCCCCACACCAGCCTCCTCCGTCCGCCACCCCATCCATCGCCGCTGTCCTCCACCCCATCCATCGCTGTCGTCCTCCACCCCATCCATCGCCACCATCCTCCACCATGCCGGAGCGCCTACCAAGACCACGTCGTCCACTGCTAGAGATGGACGTTTCTCATCCACGGTGACGGACCAAGAGCCTTGCATCGCGTCCTCTCGCTTCATCGGCACCGTCGTCCTCTTTGCCGGGACCGCTCACACGACCTTCTCTTCCACCACAACGGGACTTATCCCCCGATGCACCCGTCTACCATCGCAGATTTGCTTCAACGCCACCGACAGCCATCGCACCCCCGATGCCTACACGGCGCCGCAAGAGAGGTGGTACTTCATATCTCCACAACTTTTTGATCTCAACCAGAAAATAGATCGTAACTTGGTTACTATACTTTCTTTTCAGCTCTTAGAATTTAGTTCTTAGTTCGAAGCAAACAATGGATGCTAAATAGCCTTTCCCTGATTTGCAGCTTTAAATCTGCCATGGCACAGTCATAATAGGGTTTAATTGATCATGCTTAGGGTTTAATTGATCATGTTGGTTCTGTGGTGGTTTCTTTAATAGAAATCATAGGGGAAACACTCTTTTGCTCAAAACAATGCTTAGGGTTTCCCCCTTTTATGATCACTAGACGTGTCATAATAGCACTGCTCCACCCATCAAGCTAAACAAGCTTAGTTGTTCAAATACGAATCTGATATTATTAAAATAGAGTCATTTAATTGGTCAGCTAAATGTTCCTAATTTAGTTTCGAAAATGCATGTTCGCCGCTCGGGTGTGTATCTCTACAGGGTGCCCATGGTGGGCCGCGGCCCAACCTGGGATTTTGGGTCGGCCCAGGCCATGATTGCCCTCTATTCTGCTGCGCACTTCCGATCTCTACTCGCCCCCAGCTGCCTGCCTTGCCGGTGACTTGTCGTCCCCGGACGACATGACTCTAGGAGGAGACGTCGGACAAACAGGAGGTCAGGAGCCGCTCGCCCAACAGCGTCACCACTGCCCGGGCGCGCTGCCGTGCCTACCTTCCCAGTCCATTCAGGGCTCAGGCGTGCAGCACCCACTAAGCCGACCCAATTTATCCTGAGATACGTCCTCAACACTCAGCAGCCACTCCTCATCACCCATTTTCTAATTGATTCATTACTCATTAGGCAGGACCGTCATTAGGGTTTGTTGTGTGCTGAGTGCTACCTACACTTAATGGTTTAGATGTATTTCCGTAATCTTTAGTGCCTATAAAGTTCACAGGGTTTCAATATTCCGGCGCTAGGAATAGACACTAGTCATTTTGGATTGTTGTCGTAGTGACATTGATCAGGATTACTACTGCTGGCCAGGTTTGTTGACAATTTTCTTGTCTTTCTTACTTGTTCAATATGATATCCAATTATTAACATCGATTAGTTGCAAACAATAAGTGCTAGACAAACTTCTTGATTTAGATTTTGGACGGTCTCTTACTGCAATTACAATTCGGCATACCTGTCCTAGTAAGCTCACAAGTAAATGATTGATTCACAACATCTATGCTTGCCTTATCATATTTGTTGTCAACATTCTTTTAGGGTGGACCACTGAGGGAGTCCTGGATTAGGGGGTGTCCGGATAGCCAGACTATAACCTTTGGCCGGACTCCTAGACTATGAAGATACAAGATTGAAGACTTCTTCCTGTGTCCGGATGGGACTTTCCTTGGCGTAGAAGGCAAGCTTGGCGATACAGATATATAGATCTCCTTCCGTTGTAACCGACTCTGTGTAACCCTAGCCCTCTCCGATGTCTATATAAACCGGAGAGTTTTAGTCCATAGGATAGAACAACAATCATACCATAGGCTAGCTTCTAGGGCTTAGCCTCTCTAATCTCGTGGTAGATCTACTCTTGTACTACCCATATCATCAATATTAATCAAGCAGGAGTAGGGTTTTACCTCCATCGAGAGGGCCCGAACCTGGGTAAAAACATCGTGTCCCTTGTCTCCTGTTACCATCCGCCTAGACACACAGTTCGGGACCCCCTACCCGAGATCCGCCGGTTTTGACACCGACATTGGTGCTTTCATTGAGAGTTCCTCTGTGTCGTCATCTTTAGGCCCGATGGCTCCTCCGACCATCAACAGCGATGTAGTCTAGGGTGATACTTTTCTCCCCGGATAGATCTTCGTATTCCGTGGCTTTGCACTGCGGGCCAATTCGCTTGGCCATCTGGAGCATATTAAAAGCTACGCCCCTAGCCATCAGGTCAGATTTGTAAGCTTGAACTACACGGCTGACATCCGTGGAGACTTGATCTTCGACGGATTCGAGCCGTAGCCGGGCGCGCCGCACTGTTACGATGGGCATGATCTAGCTCTGCCGCCAAACAGTGCCCTGGAGGCCGCACCCGTGTCCGCTCTGACCCTTAGCTCAGAGCCGACTGCGCCAATTGAGGACGGGTGGCTGGACCCCGCCTCGGGGGCTGCAATCTCTACGGCAATCAAGCCGAACACCAGCCTTGTCCTTTGCGAGGCTCATGATTCCAAGGTGCCGGACTCCCCTTCTGTCACATCCCTAGCTCTGGTATGCTCAAAGCTAGCTAGTCATGTGTGCATCATGTTTAAATTTCATTAAATTTTGAAATGAGGATTTGTGAAACCCTCAGAATCATTTCTGGAAATGACCCAAATAAAAATTGCTCCAAAAAGGTCCAAGAAATGTTCATGTCTCTCTCTGAAAATATTGGGCAGAGATAAAAATCAACCAATATTTTTAGGAGCTCATAAATATTTATTTTGGGCATTTGGAATTAATGCAATAGTTATTTGTTTTGGATATATATTGTTATATATATGAAATATTGTCCAAAAATTATGCCAGTAATTGAGGAGCTCTGGAGTAATACCATTAGCCCCTACAAAAATTGGCACAATAAAATAAAATGGTTTAGTAATTTTTATTAAACCAAAACAAATGTCAGAAAATAGGAAAGAAAAAGAAAGGGATAAACTTACCTGTGCTCACCTGAGGCCTGGCCTGGCCCAGTGGCCAACAGGCCGGCCCAACCGCCAACTGTCGTCCTCCTGGCAACGACAGAAGGCAGGGGCACGCGCCGGCGCGCGCGGCCACGCGTCCGGCCGGGGCCACGTCCCCGCCACCTCCTGCTTCTCCCCCTCGTCGCCCTGGACGCCCCGGACGTCACCACGACGCCCCGCGCTGCTTTCGCTCTCGCCCCGGACCTCTCTCTCTCTCCCTCGCTCTCTCCCACGAACCCCGAGCGTTGCCGTCGCCGCCGTTCGCCAACACCGCGGCCACCGGCCACCTCTCGCCCTGCCGCTGCGTCTAGGAGCTCCGCCACATCGCTAGCTACCTCCTCGCCGAGCCACGCAAGCCGGAGTGCCCCGTGGAGCCGCCATCGCCATCGTCTTCCTCCTCGGACGCCGCCGACCGCCGACTCCGATTCGCCGTCTTCAGCGCCTCCCCCGAGCCACTGAGCACGCCCGCCGAACCCCCGTGAGCTCTCCTCCATTTCCCCCTCCTCCCCGTGCTAGTTTGCCCCGCCTAGCTAGCTCAGCTGCCGCGCCCGAGACCTCATCGCCGCCGGCCATGGCGCCACCGTAGCTAGAGCCCAAGCCAGCCGCTCCCGCGCGCGTCACCGTGCTCCTGGTGACGCCAGGAGGCCGTAGATGCCCTCCGCAGCCCCAGCCGTGCCCCGTAGCCCGCTCCCGCTCGGAGCCGAACTCCGGCCGCCGCCGCGAGCTCTGCTCAGGCGAGCTCCGGCGCCCCCACGGTCTCCCGCGTGTCCCATTGGATGCGCGCGAGCCTGGGCTCCTCGGGGATGGTCTCCGCGGCCCTTTTGGTCGCCGGAGACGCGATCCCGAGCCCCTCCGCCGCGTTCCGCCTCGCCGGTGGCTTAACGCCGGTGGGGTTGACCGTTTTGACCGCGCCGGCCTGTCAGGTGGGTCCGGCTCGTCAGGTGATTAGCTTAAGCTAATCACCACCCAATCTAAGCCCCTGACACTGACCAGTGGGCCCCGTGCCCCCTAATCCTTTTAATTAAGCAAATAACCCCCTGTTTAACCCCGTGTCACTGACGTGTGGACCCCACACGTCAGGTTTGACCTGGTCAGCGCCGTTGACCGCTAACGCAGTGCTGACGTCATGCTGACGCAGTTATTTATTTTCTGGAATTATTTTAAAACAGGAAATTCCAGAAAATATTCAAAACTTCAAAAAATCATATCAATTCAACCTTAGCTCAGATTGAAATAATTTATATATGAAAAATTATCAGAAAAATTCAATCTATCCATCTGTACCAGTTTCATGCATGACAAAACAACTTAAACCTGCTGTATAGATGAAAGCATATAAATGGCATATATAAGGACTTACTTTGGAAATGCATTTGAATGTTTGGTTCAAATGGATTTCAACCAAATGAACTCTAGCTGCATTAGCTCAAACAGCATCACATCTTCATGCCATGTTCATACATCATATTGTTGCATATGCTTGTGTTTTGATTGTTGGCGCCGTTCCTTCTCGATAGGTCCTGCTCCGGAGACCGTTCCAGAGTACCTGTCTATGAAGCAGTGCCCCCCTTGTTGATCTACCAGGCAAGCAAACCCCCCTTGTTCATTCCGATATGATCCCACTCTCGCTCCTGCTCTCTTTTATTGCATTAGGACAACAACCATTCAACTGCTACTTTATGCTGCGGTAGTTGAACCCATTCCTCTGCATGACCTGTCATTGCCACAGTAAATAGATAAAACCCACTAGCATGTGTAGGAGTTGATTGAGCCATGTTGTGCTTCTACCATGCCATGCCTGCTATTGCTTAGAGTTGTGTCAGGTCTGATTCATTGGGAATGGATTGGAGTGATATGATATGTTCCGATGCTGAGAGTAAACGTGTGAACACGATTTGGTAAAGGTAGCGATGAGAGGCCATGTAGGAGTACATGGTGGGTTGTCTCATTGGAACCGTCCTTAAGCACTGAGTTCTGTGTATGTTGTCCAATGACTAGCTACTACCATGCATTGGAATGCTTAAGTGCCCCTCTCGACTTATTAACCAACTTGATCTCTGTCCAGGAGTTGCAAATAGTTTCTGGTGTTTGTAGGTAGTGTTAGTAGTCTACCAAGTGGCACCCGGCCAGGTGGGCTTGGGACAGACTAGGCACAAGTGGCACGGTGTACCAAGCGTAGATCCATTCGGCGAGGTGGGCTTGGGAACCCTGCACACATCGTTTGGGGCCGTGAGCGACACCCCGGCCGGATCTCCTTGCGGATGGAACCCGAATAGGCGATAAACATGGACTAGAGTCTTGTGTGGTTAGTCAGGTCGTGGTCGACACCCTCGCCAGGCTTCCGCTTGAAGGTTGCCGAGATACATGACGTGTCCATGGTGATAAGTGGTGAGAGCGTGTGTGAAGAAGTACACCCCTGCAGGGTTAACATGATCTATTCGAATAGCCGTGTCCTCGGTTATGGACTTCTTGGATGCTTACGTGGTACATAGACAACTTAAAGTGGATACTCTAAAATACTCAAGACAAGTGTGAGTGCTATGGATGGCCTTCTCGTAGTGAGACGGGGATGAATCCATAGTAGTGTATTGATGTGGTGATTAGTGGACTCGTGTGCGCTGCCTCACCTCAAAGAAGTTTCTAGTAGTCGTAGAACAGGATAGCCACTGAGTCAAAGCTGGCTTGCTGCAACTAAACCCCACATTACCTCTTGATACTAATGCATGTATGATAGGATCTGATGTAAGTCTTGCTGAGTACCTTTGTACTCACGTTTGCTTTATTTATGTTTTGCAGATGAGACATCTGTCTCACTAGTAGTTCCGCTTGGACTTCGACAAGTAGCTTGTACCTCAGCTACGATCTTGATCGGAGGTTGTAGATAGTCAGGCGCTTCAGCCTTTTTCTTTTGTAGTTGTCTGTACTCAGACATGTAATGCTTCCGCTTGTTGCTTGTATGCTCTGAATGATGGGTCATGTGACCCCTGTTTGTATTTAATGCTATGTGGCTCTTTTGGGCCTTTATCTATATAAGTTTGCGTTATGTTGTGATGCCATGTTGTACAGCACATACTTGCATGTTATGCGTACGTGTGACGTGTATTGCTATGTGTGGGATCCGACAATCTAGTTGTTTATCCTTGGTAGCCTATCATATGGGGAAATGTAGTCTAGTGCTTTCTGAGCGATAGTAGTCCGCTACAGCCCGGTTCACCGGAGTCCTGCTAGCCCAGCACTACTGCTCGGAACACTTGACTAACCGGCATGTGATTCACTGCGTTCCTGTGTCTGTCCCTTCGGGGAAATGTCACGCGGTGTTATCCGGAGTCTTGCCTAGCCTGCTACAGCCCGGGTCACCGGAGTCCTGTTAGCCCAGTGCTACAGCCCAGATTCACACGTTGATGACCGACATGCTCGATGTGATTCATGTATGCCTGTCCTCATGGGTTAGTGCTGCCTTGGGTTCACGACTAGCCATGTCGGCCCGGGTTCTCTGTCATATGGATGCTAGCGACATTATCATATACGTGAGCCAAAAGACGCAAACGGTCCCCGGCCAGGTAAGGTGGCACCCATGGGAGTACCGTGCGTGAGGCCGCAAGGTGATATGATGTGTTACATGCTGGATCGATGTGGCTTAGGATCGGGGTCCCGACAGCTTTGGTATCAGAGCCTGACTGCTTGTAGGATTTCCAAGCCAGCCTGGTCGAAGTTGAGTCTAGAAATGCTTTAGTTATGTAGGGGAATTGATTGTGGAAGGGAACGTAAGGCTCTTTTTACTCCTTATACCTCATGCCCTTCTGATCTGAGTCATCCTATCTTTCCTACGGGGTTAAGGAACTAGGCTTTCTCTTCTATCTATCAGGATCACGTGTTACTACTCCGTAGTCTCTTAGGATTGGTTGATCAGAGTCTTATCCCAGTTTGAGTACTTCTGGTGTAGCCTGTTTAGTAATATTTCAGAACCTTGAGTGATGATGTTGAGTATGGTGCTACCCCATCTTTTGCAGAATGTCTCATTCTGAGCATTTTACTGCCGTTATGCTGCCGGAATTGTCCTAGGAGTTTGAGAGATACTAAATTCCCTTGTGTTACATATTACATCCTAGAGTTGTTGTTGACCTCGTCCTTGGTTCCACTTCTCAGGATGTCGTCAGTTAACCGAAGTTTTGTTGCTCATAGCCGGAACCACGGAGATGGTAGGGATGAGGAGGATCCACCCGACCAACCTTCGTTGACAGAGTTCATGTTAGAGATGGAGAGGAACAAGCGTGAGTCTAACCGCTTGTTAGCACGTATCGAGGAGAACACCGCACCCCAATGTAAAGAGTCAGCGACCATCTATGATTTCATTCGTCTGAAACCACCCACCTTCCATCATTCCATTGAACCACTCGATGCAGATGACTGGCTCCGTAGTATCACACACAAGCTGCGTTCTGCGAACGTAGCTGAAGGTGACAAGGTCATCTATGCTGCATATCACCTGGAAGGTCCTGGTAGTCTTTGGTGGCAGAACTATGAGGCTATGCTTCCAGTTGGTCAGATTCCTACCTGGAGAGATTTCACTGAGGCTTTTCGCGAGCATCACATTCCTGAAGCCCTCATCGATCGCAAGAGAGAAGAGTTCTGTAGTTTCACCCAGGGTAAGATGGTTGTTGATGCTTA
The DNA here is from genome assembly GCA_032464435.1 of Aegilops umbellulata. Classification (NCBI taxonomy): domain Eukaryota; kingdom Viridiplantae; phylum Streptophyta; class Magnoliopsida; order Poales; family Poaceae; genus Aegilops; species Aegilops umbellulata. Next base: position 303,253,283 of record CP136059.1, on the reverse strand, counting down.
CAGTAGAGAGTTTGAGAACCTCGCCTGCTATGCTACAGAAGAAGTGTCCACGGATGCCAAGAAGCAGGCTAGGTTCCGGAAGGGTCTCAACCCCAAGTTGCGTCGTGATCTCCACTTGCACCATTGCAATACGTTCCAGGCTCTCTTGAACAAGGCCATTAATGCGGAGACAGCTCAACTCACTTACGAGGAGTCTCGTAAGCACATCCGTGATTTGGGTTCTTCCTCCGGTTCTAGTTCTCAGAAGCGCCGGATTTGGGTTCCGAACTCTGCTCTTCCACCCGGCTACACACCGACGCCATCTTATGTGGCTCCTTACCCAGTTCAGCCATTTGCACCACCCAAGCCCATTGGTGGACCGCCTGTCAATGCGGGTCCACGTCCTACTTCCAAGATTTGTTACAAGTGCGGAGAGCCAGGCCACATTGCCCGTATTTGCACTCAGACCAGTGTTGCTCCATCTCAGCCCGAGAAGTTTGTTGGCCGTGGAAGTAAGCCATCACACAAGATGATTAACGCCAAGTCAGCTCCCACTGAACGTGGACGTGTGCATCACGTCTCAGCTGAAGACGCTTATGATGATCCAGATGTCGTTCTTGGTACACTCCTTGTAAACTGTCATCCAGCATCGGTTCTATTCAATACTGGAGCATCTCATTCCTTCATTTCCTAAAGTTATGCCCGCTTGCACGACATGTCATTTTGTGATATGCCCTCCCCACTACTCATTCAGACTCCTGGATCCAAATGGCAAACCTCTAGGATAAGTCATGGCAATGAAATACATGTTGACAGACTCGTATTCCTAGCTTCCTTGATATCTCTTAAGTCTTCAGATATTAACATCATCTTGGGTATGGACTGGATGAAAGCTCATTATGCCAAGATTGATTGTTACACCAGGTCTATTCAGCTCACACACCCCTCTGGCAAGATAGTCACTGTCTCCACCAAAATTGCAAAGCGTCAGCTTTATTCTCTTAATGCCAGCCCTCTTCCAGACCTTGAAGATATCCCGGTAGTCCGTGACTTTCCGGATGTCTTTCCAGAAGAAATGCCAGGTATTCCACCTGACAGGGATGTAGAGTTCGTCATAGCTCTTATCCCAGGAACTGCTCCAATCTCTAGGAGACCCTATAAGATGGCACCCTTAGAACTAGCTGAGCTTAAGAAACAACTTGATGAGTCCTTGCAAAAGGGTTTCATCCGTCCTAGTTCTTCTCCCTGGGCTTGCCCCGTCCTCTTCGTCAAGAAGAAGGATGGTACGGACCGGATGGTTGTAGATTATCGTCCCGTTAATTTGGTCACGATAAAGAACAAGTATCCGCTCCCCAGGATCAACGACCTGTATGATCAGCTCGCTGGATCCTCAGTCTTTTCCAAGATGGATTTAAGGTTAGGCTACCACCAAATCAAGATCAGAAACGGGGACATTCCTAAGACGGCTTTTGTCACTCGTTATGGCCAATACGAGTACACCGTCATGTCCTTTGGTCTAACCAATGCTCCAGCCACCTTCTCCCGCTTGATGAACTCGATCTTCATGGAGTACTTAGATAAGTTCGTCGTGGTTTACCTCGATGATATTCTTATTTACTCGAAGAACGAGGAAGAGCATGCCGAACATCTTAGACTTGTGCTAGAAAAACTCAGAGAGCACCGCCTTTATGCCAAGTTCTCCAAGTGTGAATTTTGGTTGCCAGAAGTGACCTACCTGGGCCACGTGATCTCTGGTAAGGGCATTGCTGTCAATCCCGAAAGAGTTCAGGCCGTTCTTGATTGGACTCCACCTGAAACAGTTAAACAAGTTAGGAGTTTCCTTGGTCTAGCCAGTTATTGTCGCCGCTTCGTTGAAAACTTCTCCAAAGTGGCCAAACCCCTCACGGAACTTCTCAAGAAGGATAAAAAGTTTGAGTGGTCCCCACAGTGTGAGTACAGTTTTCAGGAACTGAAAAGACGCCTGACTTCTTCTCCCATACTTGTGCCACCGGATTTCACTAAAGACTTTGTTATCTACTGCGACGCCTCACGACAGGGACTAGGTTGCATTCTTATGCAGGATCGTCATGTGATTGCCTATGCATCTCGACAGTTGCATCCACATGAGGATAATTATCCTACACATGATCTGGAGCTTGCAGCCGTAGTCTATGCACTTAAGACCTGGCGACATTACCTTCTTGGTAAACGTTGCGAGATTTACACCGATCACCAGAGTCTCAAGTATATCTTCACCCAACCAGATTTGAACCTTAGGCAAAGATGTTGGTTGGAGTTGATCTCAGATTACGACTTAGGGATTACCTACACCCCAGGCAAGGGCAATGTCATGGCTGATGCACTAAGTCGTAAGTCCTATTGCAACAATCTTATGTTGCAGCAGGGCCAACCACTTCTCCATGAGGAATTCTGTAAGCTTAACCTTCACATTGCTCCTCACGGATTCCTTTCTACCCTGGTGGCGAAACCTACCCTTGAAGATCAGATCATTTCTGACCAGAAGTTTGATAGGGGTGTTATCCGCATGAAGAGAAACATTAAGAAGGGAGTTGGTGGATGTTTCTCTATGGATGATCGAGGTGTTGTTTTCTTTGAGAATCGCTTGGTGGTTCCCAAGAATCAACATCTGCGACAATTGATTCTTAAGGAGGCGCATGAATCTCCTCTCACGATTCATCCCGGTAGTACTAAGATGTATCAGGACCTACGCCAGAGGTTCTGGTGGACTAGGATGAAGAGAGAAATCGCTCAGTTCATTGCTAACTGTGATGTTTGTCGTCGCGTTAAGGCGGAGCATCAAAGGCCTGCTGGCACCCTTCAGCCTTTAGCCATTCCTGAGTGGAAATGGGATAAAGTTGGTATGGACTTCATCACCGGTTTTCCTAGGACCAAGAAAGGGAATAATGCTATCTTTGTAGTCATTGATCGTCTTTCCAAAGTGGCTCACTTCCTACATGTTCGAGAGAATATCACCGCTAGTCAGCTCGCTGACTTATATATTTCTCGAATAGTTTCACTTCATGGTGTTCCACTAGAGATCAATTCAGACCGTGGTAGTCTTTTCACTTCTCATTTCTGGGAGAGTTTCCAAACTGCCATGGGCACCCATCTCTCCTTCAGTACCGCTTTCCACCCTCAATCAAGTGGTCAGGTGGAAAGGGTCAACCAAATTCTCGAAGGCATGCTTAGAGCTTGCGTTATCTCATTCGGTATGGATTGGGAGAAGTGTCTTCCTTTCGCCGAGTTTGCTTATAACAATTACCAATCCAGTCTCAAGAAAGCTCCTTTTGAGATTCTGTATGGACGAAGATGTCGAACACCTTTGAACTGGTCAGAAACCGGTGAAAGACAATTCTTTGGACCGGATATGATTCAGGAGGCAGAAGAGCAAGTTCGCATCATTCGTGAGAATTTAAAAACAGCCCAATCTCGTCAAAAGAGCCAGTATGACCGTCGTCATAAGGAAGTGGATTATGAAGTTGGCGACAAGGCTTACCTTCGGGTCACCCCTTTGAAGGGTACCCATCGTTTCGGTATCAAGGGCAAGTTGGCTCCTCGTTACATTGGTCCTTTTCGCATTCTCGCTAAACGAGGAGAGGTTGCCTACCAGTTGGAACTACCCCCACATCTTTCTCGAGTTCATGATGTCTTCCACGTCTCTCAACTCAGGCGTTGCTTCTCGGATCCCATTCGCGGAGTGGACCACGAAACGCTTGATCTCCAAGATAACCTCACTTATCGAGAGTACCCCGTCCGCATTCTGGATCAAGCAGAGCGTGTCACTCGACGCCAGAACATCAAGTTTCTCAAAGTTCAGTGGTCTCATCATTCCGAGAGAGAAGCTACCTGGGAGCGTGAAGATCGTCTTCGACTGGAGTACCCCACTTTCTTTCCGCCAACCCCTGAATCTCGGGACGAGATTCTTTCGAGTGGGGGCGAGTTGTCACATCCCTAGCTCTGGTATGCTCAAGGCTAGCTAGTCATGTGTGCATCATGTTTAAATTTCATTAAATTTTGAAATGAGGATTTGTGAAACCCTCAGAATCATTTCTGGAAATGACCCAAATAAAAATTGCTACAAAAAGGTCCAAGAAATGTTCATGTCTCTCTCTGAAAATATTGGGCAGAGATAAAAATCAACCAATATTTTTAGGAGCTCATAAATATTTATTTTGGGCATTTGGAATTAATGCAATAGTTATTTGTTTTGGATATATATTGTTATATATATGAAATATTGTCCAAAAATTATGCCAGTAATTGAGGAGCTCTGGAGTAATACCATTAGCCCCTACAAAAATTGGCATAATAAAATAAAATGGTTTAGTAATTTTTATTAAACCAAAACAAATGTCAGAAAATAGGAAAGAAAAAGAAAGGGATAAACTTACCTGTGCTCACCTGAGGCCTGGCCTGGCCCAGTGGCCAACAGGCCGGCCCAACCGCCAACCGTCGTCCTCCTGGCGATGACAGAAGGCAGGGCACGCGCCGGCGCGCGCGGCCACGTGTCCGGCCGGGGCCACGTCCCCGCCACCTCCTGCTTCTCCCCCTCGTCGCCCTGGACGCCCCGGACGTCGCCACGACGCCCCGCGCCGCTTTCGCTCTCGCCCCGGACCTCTCTCTCTCTCCCTCGCTCTCTCCCGCGAACCCCGAGCGTTGCCGTCGCCGCCGTTCGCCAACACCGCGGCCACCGGCCACCCCTCGCCCTGCCGCTGCGTCTAGGAGCTCCGCCACATCGCTAGCTACCTCCTCGCCGAGCCACGCAAGCCGGAGTGCCCCGTGGAGCCGCCATCGCCATCGTCTTCCTCCTCGGACGCCGCCGACCGCCGACTCCGATTCGCCGTCTTCAGCGCCTCCCCCGAGCCACTGAGCACGCCCGCCGAACCCCCGTGAGCTCTCCTCCATTTCCCCCTCCTCCCCGTGCTAGTTTGCCCCGCCTAGCTAGCTCAGCTGCCGCGCCCGAGACCTCATCGTCGCCGGCCATGGCGCCACCGTAGCCAGAGCCCAAGCCAGCCGCTCCCGCGCGCGTCATCGTGCTCCTGGTGACGCCAGGAGGCCGTAGATGCCCTCCGCAGCCCCAGTCGTGCCCCGTAGCCCGCTCCCGCTCGGAGCCGAACTCCGGCCGCCGCCGCGAGCTCTGCTCCGGCGAGCTCCGGCGCCCCCATGGTCTCCCGCGTGTCCCATTGGATGCGCGCGAGCCTGGGCTCCTCGGGGATGGTCTCCGCGGCCCTTTTGGTCGCCGGAGACGCGATCCCGAGCCTCTCCGCCGCGTTCTGCCTCGCCGGCGGCTTAACGCCGGTGGGGTTGACCGTTTTGACCGCGCCGGCCTGTCAGGTGGGTCCGGCTCGTCAGGTGATTAGCTTAAGCTAATCACCACCCAATCTAAGCCCCTGACACTGACCAGTGGGCCCCGTGCCCCCTAATCCTTTTAATTAAGCAAATAACCCCCTGTTTAACCCCGTGTCACTGACGTGTGGACCCCACACATCAGGTTTGACCTGGTCAGCGCCGTTGACCGCTAACGCAGTGCTGACGTCATGCTGACGCAGTTATTTATTTTCTGGAATTATTTTAAAACAGGAAATTCCAGAAAATATTCAAAACTTCAAAAAATCATATCAATTCAACCGTAGCTCAGATTGAAATAATTTATATATAAAAAATTATCAGAAAAATTCAATATATCCATCTGTACCAGTTTCATGCATGACAAAACAACTTAAACCTGCTGTATAGATGAAAGCATATAAATGGCATATATAAGGACTTACTTTGGAAATGCATTTGAATGTTTGGTTCAAATGGATTTCAACCAAATGAAATCTAGTTGCATTAGTTCAAACAGCATCACATCTTCATGCCATGTTCATACATCATATTGTTGCATATGCTTGTGTTTTGATTGTTGGCACCGTTCCTTCTCGATAGGTCCTGCTCCGGAGACCATTCCAGAGTACCTGTCTATGAAGCAGTGCCCCCCTTGTTGATCTACCAGGCAAGCAAACCCCCCTTGTTCATTCCGATATGATCCCACTCTCGCTCCTGCTCTCTTTTATTGCATTACGACAACAACGATTCAACTGCTACTTTATGCTGCGGTAGTTGAACCCATTCCTCTGCATGACCTGTCATTGCCACAGTAAATAGATGAAACCCACTAGCATGTGTAGGAGTTGATTGAGCCATGTTGTGCTTCTACCATGCCATGTCTGCTATTGCTTAGAGTTGTGTCAGGTCTGATTCATTGGGAATGGATTGGAGTGATATGATATGTTCCCATGCTGAGAGTGAACGTGTGAACACGATTTGGTAAAGGTAGCAATGAGAGGCCATGTAGGAGTACATGGTGGGTTGTCTCATTCGAACCGTCCTTAAGCACTGAGTTCTGTGTATGTTGTCCAATGACTAGCTACTACCACGCATTGGAATGCTTAAGTGCCCCTCTCGACTTATTAACCAACTTGATCTCTATCCAGGAGTTGCAAATAGTTTCTGGTGTTTGTAGGTAGTGTTAGTAGTCTACCCAGTGGCACCCGGCCAGGTGGGCTTGGGACAGACTAGGCACAAGTGGCACGGTGTACCAAGCGTAGATCCATTCGGCGAGGTGGGCTTGGGAACCCTGCACACATCGTTTGGGGCCGTGAGCGACACCCCAGCCGGATCTCCTTGCGGATGGAACCCGAATAGGCGATAAACCTGGACTAGAGTCTTGTGTGGTTAGTCAGGTCGTGGCCGACACCCTCGCCAGGCTTCCGCTTGAAGGTTGCCGAGATACATGACGTGTCCATGGTGATAAGTGGTGAGAGCGTGTGTGAAGAAGTACACCCCTGCAGGGTTAACATGATCTATTCGAATAGCCGTGTCCTCGGTTATGGACTTCTTGGATGCTTACATGGTACATAGACAACTTAAAGTGGATACTCTAAAATACTCAAGACAAGTGTGAGTACTATGGATGGCCTTCTCGTAGTGAGACGGGGATGAATCCATAGTAGTGTATTGATGTGGTGATTAGTGGACTCGTGTGCGCTGCCTCACCTCAAAGAAGTTTCTAGTAGTCGTAGAACAGGATAGCCACTGAGTCAAAGCTGGCTTGCTGCAACTAAACCCCACATTACCTCTTGATACTAATGCATGTATGATAGGATCTGATGTAAGTCTTGCTGAGTACCTTTGTACTCACGTTTGCTTTATTTATGTTTTGCAGATGAGACATCTGTCTCACTAGTAGTTCCGCTTGGACTTCGACAAGTAGCTTGTACCTCAGCTACGATCTTGATCGGAGGTTGTAGATAGTCAGGCGCTTCAGCCTTTTTCTTTTGTAGTTGTCTGTACTCAGACATGTAATGCTTCCGCTTGTTGCTTGTATGCTCTGAATGATGGGTCATGTGACCCCTGTTTGTATTTAATGCTATGTGGCTCTTTTGGGCCTTTATCTATATAAGTTTGCGTTATATTGTGATGCCATGTTGTACAATACATACTTGCATGTTATGCGTACGTGTGACGTGTATTGCTATGTGTGGGATCCGAAAATCTAGTTGTTTATCCTTGGCAGCCTATCATATGGGGAAATGTAGTCTAGTGCTTTCTGAGCGATAGTAGTCCCCTACAGCCCGGTTCACCGGAGTCCTACTAGCCCAGCACTACTGCTCGGAACACTTGACTGGCCGGCATGTGATTCACTGCGTTCCTGTGTCTGTCCCTTCGGGGAAATGTCACGCTGTGTTATCCGGAGTCCTGCCTAGCCTGCTACAGCCCGGGTCACCGGAGTCCTGTTAGCCCAGTGCTACAGCCCAGATTCACACGTTGATGACCGACATGCTCGATGTGATTCATGTATGCCTGTCCTCATGGGTTAGTGCCGCCTTGGGTTCACGACTAGCCATGTCGGCTCGGGTTCTCTGTCATATGGATGCTAGCGACATTATCATATACGTGAGCCAAAAGACGCAAACGGTCCCGGGCCAGGTAAGGTGGCACCCGTGGGAGTACCGTGCGTGAGGCCGCAAGGTGATATGATGTGTTACATGGTGGATCGATGTGGCTTAGGATCGGGGTCCCGACACCTTCGGACTCCGAACCCCCCGCGTCCCTGCCTATCGAATCCAATTGGGCGCTGATCATGGAGTTCACCGCCGCAGATATCTTCCAACACTCGCCCTTCGGCGACATTCTGAATTCACTAAGGTCTCTCTCTTTGTCAGGAGAGTCCTGGCCGGACTATGACCGGCAGGATTGGGATGCGGACGACGAAGAAATTCGAAGCCCACCCACCACCCACTTCGTAGGCACTGTCGATGATTTAACCGACATGCTGGACTTTGACTCCAAAGACATCGACGGTATGGACGACGATGTAGGAGACGAACAGGAACCAGCGCCTATAGGGCACTGGACAACCACCTCATCTCAAGATGTATATATGGTGGACACACCTAAAGGAAGAGACAACGAGGATCAAAGGGACGCCACGAGGGATCGTTCCCTCGAAAAGCAGTCAAAGCGGCGACTTAAGCGCCGCTCCAAGCCCCGCCTCAATAGAGACAGCAGCCATACGGACCCAGCCACAGAGCAGGGCGAACTGGCGGTGGACGAACATGCCATCGAGCAACCGTCCGAACAAGACAACTTGGATAAACAAACCGCACAACCCGTCCTCGGCGAAGATAACAGTCCGGACGACCTCACGCCGGACAAACTCCTAGAACAAGAAAACCTCCACAAAAGGCTCGCCGCCACGGCGCGTAGCCTGAAAAAGCAGAAGCGGAAGCTCAAAACCGCGGAAGACGCACTCCGAATCAGATGGAGCAAATTATTCAACACCGCAGACAAATACGGCGATAGTCGCCACACAAAGAGCTACCCGAAGCGAAAGCTACTGCCCGAATTTGATGAGGAGGCCCTAGAGCCCCCAAAATCAAAAAATAAGGAAGCCACCCGGTCGGATAGACGACCCCATGGCCAACACAGAACGGCATATGGCGCCGCACACAAACCAACACGCGATCCACCCAAGGATTCGCATCAAAAGGATGGCCTAACCAGGTCTCTCTACGGGCCAAGAAAGCAAGCCTTAGTAAGCAATGCGACGCAACAAATATCCGGACAACATGGCACACCCAAATACAGGGGTGCCGCACACCCCCTCTGTTTCACCGATGAGGTGCTGGACCATGAATTTCCAACGGGATTTAAACCCGTAAACATAGAGGCGTACGACAGAACAACAGACCCTGGAGTCTGGATTGAGGATTATATCCTCCACATACACATGGCCAGAGGAGACGACCTCCACGCCATAGAATACTTACCCCTCATGCTCAAAGGGCCAGCCCGACATTGGCTTAAAGGCCTTCCCGAAAACACTATTGGAAGTTGGGAAGAGCTCGAGGAGGCTTTTTGGGAAAATTTTCAAGGAACCTATGTCCGACCTCTGGATGCAGACGATTTAAGTCATATAACTCAACAGCCCGGAGAGTCAGTCCGGAAACTCTGGAACAGATTTCTTACTAAAAAGAACCAGATAGTCGACTGTCCGGACGCCGAAGCCTTAGCAGCTTTCAAACACAGCGTCCGAGACGAATGGCTCGCCAGAAACCTCGGCCAAGAAAAGCCAAGAACAATGGCCGCATTAACAAGCCTCATGACCCGCTTTTGCGCGGGAGAGGACAGCTGGTTGGCAAGATGCAGCACCAGCGACCCAAGTACATCCGAAGTCAGGGATGGAAACGGGAAACCACGACCCAGTAAGGAACAGTGCCGGAATAAGGAAAGCAGCTCGAAGAGCACGGCAGTCAACGCCGGATTCAAAAGCTCTCGTCAGAATCAGAACAAGCTGCCCCTGAAGAATAAAAGGGATGAGCTATCTAACCTAAACAAAATCTTGGATAAGATTTTTCAAATCCACAGCACCCCAGGGAAGCCTGCAAACCATACCCACAGAGAATGTTGGGTCTTCAAGCAATCCGGCCAACTCAACGCCGAACACAAGGGGCTCGACACACCAAGTGAGGACGATGACGAACCCCACAAGCAGCGCATGGGGAAACAAAAGAACTTCCCACTCGATGTCAAAACAGTAAACTTACTTCATGTGACAAAAGGGGAAAATAGAGTAGCGCTGAGGGAGTCCTGGATTAGGGGGTGTTCGGATAGCCGGACTATACCTTCAGCCGGACTCCTGGACTATGAAGATACAAGATTGAAGACTTCGTCCCGTGTCCGAAGGGGCCTTTCCTTGGCGTGGAAGGCAAGCTTGGCGATGCGGATATTCAGATCTCCTACCATTGTAACCGACTTTGTGTAACCTAACCCTCTCCGGTGTCTATATAAACCGGAGGGTTTTAGTCCGTAGGAGAGAACCCCAACATACAACAATCATACCATAGGCTAACTTCTAGGGTTTAGCCTCCTTGATCTCGTGGTAGATCTACTCTTGTACTACCCGTATCATCAATATTAATCAAGCAGGACATAGGGTTTTACCTCCATCAAGAGGGCCCGAACCTGGGTAAACCATTGTGTCCCTTGTTTCCTGTTACCACCCGCCTAGACGCACAGTTCGGGACCCCCTACTCGAGATCCGCCGGTTTTGACACCGACAAGCGCCTATACGGCCTACCCCAAAGGAGTCCCGCCACTGGTTGTTAAAACCGATCACCTTCGACCATCAGGATTACTCTAGAAGTATCCGGAACGAAGGTTGGACTGCCTTAGTGTTAGATCCAATAATCGAAGGACTCCACTTTACACAAGTCCTGATGGACGGCGACAGTGTTTTAAACCTGCTATATCAGAACACAGTCCGCAAAATGGGGTTGGACCCAACAAAAATTCGCCATAGCAACACTTCCTTTCAAGGAGTAACGCCAGTCCCGGATGCCCGTTGCACGGGTTCTATACCGCTAGAAGTTATGTTCGGCTCTACCGATAACTTCCGCCGCGAAAAGCTAACCTTCCACATCGCCCCATTTTCAAGTAGCTATCAAGCACTACTGGGGCGTGAGGCTTTTGCCCGCTTTAACGCGATACCGCATTATGCATCTCTTACCCTCAAGATGCCCGGTCCGCGAGGCATCATCTCACTAAAGGGAAATATCGAGTGTTCCTCGCGCATGAAAGAATATGCGGCTGCCTAGACAGTCGCACATTAACACGGCTTCACCAATCAAAGCACCTAAACAGGTCGTTAAGACCACGGACGCGGCTCGACGAGTCCGGCATAAACATACCATTGGTAAAGTCTTAATAACCGCATACCCTTGTACAAGGGGCTCCGCGCACGTAACACAAGAGACAATAAGGCTCAATTTTTACCCATGTTGAATTATACTTTGTTTATTTAGTATAACGTACATTTTGCACGACCTTTTTCAACTGAGTTCCTCTCTTTTTCAGATGAACACCATGTTATACCCGTCTAGGACACGGCACAACGGAGACACAGGTGCAAATGTGCAGTAGGGACCCGTTCCAAGGATTCTTTTTAGATTAAGACCCTGCGTAAACCCTTTTTACTGTCTCTTGTTGACACAGATCCCCCGAACTCTCGGTATAGCCGAGGAGGAGGCTGGCGTCTTGGCATGTGGCCACGTTAGAATTTTGCGCGTACCTGGACACCAGGGGCTTATTATCAAGGGCACTGCTCAGCCCGTTTTTCATAAAGACCGAATACCCTAGGGAGTGTTCGGCGTCGCAAGTTTGGCCTTATATGCATTAGCTCCGAATCATGTCTTTGGTCAAATGTTGGGTTTGCCCGGCTCCTGTGTTTTGCTGCCTTACGTTCCGCACTATCGGCTAAGGCGGCACCAGGAGAACTACTGCGATTGTGCCCCGGTTCAGCCAGGCGAGCACCTCAGTAGAGAAAGCCGAAAACTGACTGTCATGATATAGCGTGAGACTGGTCAACCACTTGATGACCCATCGGAATCTTCGGGATTCCTCCACATTAACGAAGGGCTGTTTCCCGGCCAGGCACACACGCGCCCCGAATTCCGGCAAGCGCGGTGCCACCAGGGGCTATATAGTAGCTCCACGCTCAAACTCCTATGGCTAAGTGAAAGTGATAAAGCATTATAGTCCGGTTGCCTAGTTCGCTGCGCTACACCTCCTTAATGGACCAAGACGTTGGATCAAAGTGTGATGATGCGCCTTTTGCGAACACCCCTGAAGCCAGACTGCAATCTTTCAGGTTATATATACATATACGTAAATGGCGGCACAAGAGGCATCATAATTCTTGTAAGCACAAGTATAAAAAGCTTCTACATTTCAGCAAAATATTGTTTTCAATAAAAATACATGTTATTCAAACATAATATCCTTTGAGCACTGCGTCTCTATTAAACGAGCGCCCTCCAGGGCTTCTTGAAAGTAGTGCTTGGCAGGTATTCGGCTTTTGCCCGAATCTTGGGCTGCAACAGCGGTGGCCTCCATCTCCGCCCAGTATGTCTTGACACGGGCAAGGGCCATTCGCGCACCCTCCACACACGCTGACCTCTTCATCGCGTTGATATACGGCACTGCACCAAGGAACTGTTGCACCAAGCTAAAATAACTGTTCGGCTTTGGCCTTTTCGGCCACAGATGATCCACGACATACTTCATGGCGAGTCCGGATAACCTATTCAGCTCGGCCCATTCGGCCAAACGATCGGGTAATGAAAGCGTACGCTCTGGATTGTGGAACTGCGACCAGTAAAGCTTTTCCACTTCGTGACCCTCCTGATATCGGAAGTGTTCAACCGCATCAGCGGCACTCGCCGCTAAATCCGGATATGCGTCTGCCGAACTCGACATCCGGTCCAACGGAGCATATTTAGGTTCCCCGAACTTCATCCGCAGCATAAAGGGCTTTCCAGCCGTGGTATCTCCAGCCTGACACAGCTCCTCCTTCATCGCTCTCATCGCAGAACAAGCATCTTGGCCGCCGTAATGGCCTTTTCCAGGTCTGTCCGCTCCACCCGATCTTCTTTCTCAAAAAGCCTGCAGCGGTCTTCAACTTTGCAGCCATCTCGGCCATTTCCTTTTTGCTTTGGCAATGAGCAGCCTGTTCGGCTTTCAACTCCTCAACCGCCTTTAGGGCAGCCGCATCGCTTTTTCTGGCTCGCTCCTTGGCTCGAGCAAGCTCTGCCCAAAGGTCCTCCACAGAGGCAGCCCCATCTGCATCAAGTGCAGACACTATAAGATACTGGCGTCAAGCTCCTCTTACCAGGTGCCCCCGGAGAGATTACAGACCTTGTGCCTCGTTGAGCCGCTTGTTGACAAGCGCGATGTCGGCATGTGCCACGTCGAGTTGCCGCTTTAGTTCGGCAAATTCATCAGTCCGGCTAGCCACCGGACACTTCGCCACCTACACAGGAAAGGCGACATATTATACCTGGGATTATGATCCTCTGCGCGCCGTCACTTTTAACACCGCACAGAGTCTCAGGGGCTACTATCTACACAGGACGCATCTTATATATGCGGAACTGTCAAAAGATACATCATTTCGCGTACCTCAAAACCTGTTAGTAAACTCCTGACGGCCTTATGCAACCCTCTCTCCGCAGATGAAATCCTTTCAATCACCGTACCCATCAACGTACGGTGTTCTTCTGAGATAGATGCTCGCCCGAGCAGATCCTTCAGCTCCTCCGGCCGTGCACCGGACGGTGCCGTACTCGTCCGATGGCCTTTTTCAAAGGCCAGATACGGAGGGCTTTGGGGGGCCATATGACTGCCTTCCGGCCCTGCCGGATTCGGAGAAACCCTCCGTGACGACACCTCGGGGTCGCCCGCCTCGTGAGGCGGTACGGCAAGGGGAGGCGTTCCGCTCTCCATCATCTCCGAAATAAGATCCCCCGAAGATGAGCTCTGCTGAGAAGGGCTGAGATCCGAACTACAAGGTAAAAATTCGGTTATTTTCCTCGGGAATAAAATAGGGGTGTTTCTCATTTTAAACTCCCCTCTCTACTTACGGCTCGGTGGAGGGCTGATCCCCTTGGGGGCACAGTACGGCCGAGGTATCCCCCGGTGCAGGACCCTCTGGCGAAGATTTCTTCCCCTGCTTTGAGACCATGGTCTCCGGGTCTTCAGAGGCGGTCCTCTTCTTCCCCTGGGTAGAGGAATTTTTATTCCTCCTTTCCCAACAGACTCCTTCGAGGAGGCGGTAGCTACCTTGTCCCCCTCCTCGTTCTCTTCCAAAGGCACGATCTCCAGCATCCTGGTCAACACGGGATTCGGCGAGGTCTCGGGAAGGGGGGCCGGACACCTGATTAACTTCGCCTTCGCTACCCACTTCTATTTCAAAGACAACTCTTTTAAGGGTGATGTTGTGATGAATGAATGGATGGTGTGTCCGGAAACAGGGCTACTTACTTGAGTATCCGGACGATTGCAGCTTAGTCCTGCGTCCTCCGTAGAATCCGGATACATTACTTGTGATCCGAAGAAGAATTTGTACATCTCCACGGGCGTCATGCCAAGAAAGTGTTGGAGATATCGCGGTCCCTCCGGGTTGAACTCCCATAGACGGAGAGGGCGACGTTTGCAAGGCAGGACTCGGTGAATTAACATAACCTGCGTCACCACGACCAAACTGATATCTCTTTCTAGGAGATCTCAGATGCGGCCTTGCAATAGGGGCACGTCTTTAGCCGGCCCCCAGTCCAGCCCCTTATTGACTCATGACGCTAGTCGGGGCGTGGGACCCGAGCGAAAAACAGGCGGCGCCACCCACTTGGTGCCCCTCGGAGCAGTGATATAGAACCACTCTTGTTGCCATAAGCTGAACTCCTCCTGAAAAGAGCCCTCGGGCCATGGAGCGTCAGCGTTCTTGCTTATAACAGCGCCTCTGCACTCCGGTGCGTTCCCTCGATCATCTTCGGCTCTACTTTAAAGGTCTTAAGCCACAGTCCGAAGTGAGGAGTAATGCGGAGGAAGGCTTCGCACACGAGGATAAACGATGAGATGTGGAGGATGGACTCCGGAGCTAAGTCATGAAATTCCAGCCCATAATAAAACATGAGCCCCCTCACGAAGGGATCCATCGTGAAGCCGAGCCCTCGGAGGAAGTGAGACACGAATACCACACTCTCATGAGGCTCGGGAGTAGGAACAACCTGCCCTTAAGCGGGCAGCCTTTGCGAAATTTCGCCGGTCAAGAACCTGGCTTCTTTCAGCTTTAGTACGTCCTCCTCCGTAACGGAGGAAGGCGTCCATCGGCCTCAAAGGTCGGATTCGGACATCGTCGAAGATTCGAAGCGCCTGGAATCTAGGACCTTGGGTGTTGGAGCTCGAGGCAAAGGGCGAAATCGATTGAGATCAAAAGAAATGAGTAAGGCCTTGGTCTCTTTATAAGAGGTTGAATACCAAGAGCCCTCCCCGTGACGGTTCGGGACTCGCCTTTGATCAAGGAAACATACCAACGGGCACGATTGGGTTACCCACGTCTGTATTGATGATAATCCCACAAATTAAGGGGACACGATCTCTGCTTCGACAAGACGTGCCAAGGAAACCGCCTCACAAAACGCGCTGAGGTGGGACTGCAAAACGATTCGAATAAAGGCTTGGCCGTGGTGTGATGTCATGCTATGGAATACGTCAGCAGATTAGATTTGTGTAAATATTATTCTCTCTATGACAATATGTGGAACTTATTTTGTAGAGCCGGACACTATCCTTGTGTTCAAAATCTTCTACGAAGTATTCGGAGGAGGAACCCGCCTTGCAATGCTGAAGACGATTTGCGTGTCGGACTCGTCGTCATTGAAGCCTGGTTCAGGGGCTACTGAGGGAGTCCTGGATTAGGGGGTGTCCGGATAGCCGGGCTATAACCTTTGGCCGGACTCCTAGACTATGAAGATACAAGATTGAAGACTTCGTCCCGTGTCCGGATGGGACTTTCCTTGGCGTAGAAGGCAAGCTTGGCGATACGGATATATAGATCTCCTTCCATTGTAACCGACTCTGTGTAACCCTAGCCCTCTCCGGTGTCTATATAAACCGGAGAGTTTTAGTCCATAGGACAGAACAACAATCATACCATAGGCTAGCTTCTAGGGTTTAGCCTCTCTGATCTCGTGGTAGATCTACTCTTGTACTACCCATATCATCAATATTAATCAAGCAGGAGTAGGGTTTTACCTCCATCGAGAGGGCCCGAACCTAGGTAAAAACATCGTGTCCCTTGTCTCCTGTTACCATCCGCCTAGACGCACAGTTCGGGACCCCCTACCCCAGATCCGCCGGTTTTGACACCGACAACCACCCTGTTTCAAAATACTGGAACTGTAGACATGAGTGAATATTATTTCTCTGTGTGATCTCTTCCATCATGTTTGGGCAACGAGCACTGCATTGTATAGAAAGAAAGTGTCATTTCCAGCTTTTACATAGACTACGATCTTTTACATGGAATACAATCTGCCTACTTGCTTTGTGTCGCACTACCAGCACTCCACCCTTGAAGCTAAACATTATGCCACTGATAATTCCTTAGTTTATTTGTTCAAATACGAATTTGATATGATTCTAATGTTCCTACTTAAGTTTTGAAATGTGTGTGTGCCTGTTATAGAGACATAAGAGGTTTGTATTTCTATGTGTGGTATGGTCAGCACGGTTGGGGGTGAACTTTGCATATGCAGGGGTTTATAGGGAGACACTCTTCGAGTTGAATCTGCAATGCATTCCATAGATAATCTGACTACTTTTTATGTTTTCATGAATCTCAGATTCTGAACAGCTTCATAATTATTATGAGCTTGCGCGCATGAAAAGAATAAAGCAGAACAATGCCATGGCTGTCAAACTTGGCATTAAGGGGCTGAAATCAAGTCTGGATGCAATGCAATCTAAACGCTCTCCACCTACAGATTCATGCTCAGAATATGATCCTAACAGTGATTCTGAGCTAGAGGGAGACATAAGTCAATGTAGCTCCCTAGTGGAGGAGTTAGAGGCAGATGCCCTATCTTATTCACCCATCAAGGTGCTTGCTCTAACTTTCCAAGGTTATATTGGTCGCACATATCTTGCAACTGATGCTTTGCATAGTTTCTACTTTGTTGCACTGCCATTAGCTTAGTTTACACATCGTGCATGTGAATACGCCCTGCCTATCCATTTTCAGTACATATTACATCTGTCATCATACCATATTTATCCATTCAAATGTTGTTCTTGTGTATCAGACGTCCAAAAGGAAGAGGGTGATTGCTGATCGCGGAGGAGCACGAGAAAAGTATTTGGAAAAGGTAGTGACACCTGATAAATCAAATAGCCCATTAGGTGTAGTTGCAATATCACCTGACCCTCAAAACACCCCAACTCTAGCAGACTCTAGCCCTACTACACTGGTCATTTCTGATGCCCCAACTCAGCAGACCCCAACTGCAACAAACAGTATGATGATGCCAGTTTACATAGCACCAGCTCTATGACGCAAAACCCCCATTCCAGCAAAGAGTACACCAAATCCAGTTGCCAAATCCCTTTTCGAACTAGAGAGAGCCCCAATTGCAGCAAATAGGACCCCTGTTCCATTTCTTCCCAGTTTAGAAGATGAAGCTTATATTATTGTCAGGAACTTTGTGCGCATCTTTCCTTCATGGAAAGAATATACCGCAGACACAGAACAATTTCCAGTCTTCCTCTGCAACTTACGCGTAAGTAATGTACTAATGTTATTCATGGTAATTATTGTATATGTTTCTGCTCACAGAAGACACAAGATTTCATTCTTTTAAATAGGCGAGGACCAAACTGGATTATCAAGACGAGCAAGGGTTGGTTGCACTTTTTAAGCACTCGTTGATGAAGTATCGTTCCTACCTGAGGCAAGTGCACTTCGATGGCAAGCCTCTAAACGAAAATTCTGTAAAGTCTCCGGTGCTACATTTATCAGACAGTGACTGGAATAATCTTGTTACACATTGGTCTCGTCTGCAACGTAAGGTACTGTCTATGATATCACATCACAATTTGAACAACATTTCTGCATTTGCCTTAATGTCTCACTTGTACGAAAACTGTTAGCAGAAGAACATTCATTCTCAAGGGACCACAGAATCTCGCAACTATACTACACATTAGATTGCTCTTGTGAGTACCTCTTGCCCTGTATGACCATACTTACTTTTATAGATGTTTGATTATGTAGCATCACTGCACATGTTAGCCTCATTATCGCCCATTTGGTGGACATTATAAGATTCGTATGGACTCTTACATAAATTTAGAATCAACCCAATGCTTTTGAAGAGGTTTAGCTCTGCAGTCCTCTTGTAAGGACTGAACGTCGTCTATCACTGTACTTACATTAACAGCTACTCCCTCCGTCCCATAATATAAGAACGTTTTGTACAGTACACCAGTGTTCAAACCACTCTTGTATTATGGGAAGAGGGATTGGTTCATTGTGTAGCATTCTGCACCTTATCTCCCTCGCCCACCATTTACTAAAAAATATTAGATCTATATTTAATCTTACCAAAAAGTTGAATACACAGACAATGCCAGTGCAGAAGTGTAGCCCATTGCTCTTGTCAGTACATTTTGTCCTGTAACGCTTGTACTTCCAGGGGTTGGTAGTTGATTACGTAGCATCAATCTGCGTCTTATCTTCATTGTCCTCTATCCCTTCCAGTATTATCATATCTATAATTACTCTCTACAAAATGTAGACTACAGGCAATGCTTATGAAGAAGATTATGTGCTGAAATTCTTGAGTTATCCTTCCGTTGACATGAGGAAGGGCATTATAAAGCCGGTGTTAACTATTAATGTAAGTCAGTCCTTCTAAAGCCTTTATCCTCAACTACTGTTTAATTTGCTCATACTCCCTATCGTTTACTGCTGTTTAGTTTGTTGTTTCTATCAAAATGCATGTTCGCAACAACCGTAAGTTCCAAGTTTTACTTGTAAAATCAAATTCCTTATTAATACCATGCACATTACTCAATACTCCCTATATGTATGCTTGTTTTGTGGATCTACAATCCAGTGTGTGGTGAAGCAACCCACGTTTGCACCTTGTCATCTCCTGTTTTGTCTTACTGATGTGGCTGATGATATGAACAACATGACATGCACATTAACCAAAATAGATACAATGATTGTCTTTGCCCTTCATCTATGCTTGTTATGTTGACATGGTAATCCATTAGTGTGGTGAAGCTCCCCGCATTATGAACAATGCCAAATTATGCTATTGATATTTTGAACTTACTCTTTATTTTCTAATTTGAAATTGGATGGAATTGACAGCACAGTTATCATTTTTTGTTTATACACGTGCAAAACCTGTCATCTCTCTGCTTGTTTCAGGGTGATATGCCTGATGGCATGCACAAGTCTGCTGAAGGCTGTGACACAAACCCAACATATATTGCAGCAAAGAAGGCAAAACATCTTGAAGATAGCGAGACAACCCCAAAGTCTTGTCTTGATGCAGTGTTCAAGTTACTTGAGTCTAGAAGTCAGACAAGCTCACAGAATTCGCTATCTGAATCAGTTCGACTTCTTCAGTCCCAAGTTCTAGCAGAAAGGCATTCCGCAACTCAACTTTGACTTGAAGTCCTATCTCTAAGAAAGATTGCGGAGAACACCAATGAGAACCTTATTGCTAAACAACTACACCTGGAAGCTATGACCGACATGCTAGGCCGGTCTCACAGCCTGGCTCAGCAGCTTGCGCAGCAGTTCCCGCGCAAGGCTAACCTTTCTTGAACTGTCTTGGAAGTGGTCTCGGTTAAGTATTGTTTTGTTACGCTGCAATGGTGCCCAGTTTTTGTAATCTGCTTCTTCGTTGCGCTTTATGATCATTGGTGGCGAACTTTGATGCCCAGTGGATGTAATATACCATAAATTATTTATTGTATAGTGTAGGTTTATTCTAAGTTACTATGTCGTAATTTCTTTATTGTATAGAGTAGGTTTGTTCTTAATTCCTACTAGTTACTGCCATCATTCTCTATCTGAAAAAAAATCTGATGTAGTCGACCGGGCCGAAACATTCGCCTCTAACGGTCCTGGTTTCTAGCGGGCCACAATTGGGCCGGCCTGCATCATTCTTGGGCCCGAATGGCCATTGGGGCCTTCACACTTTGCGCCAGGCCCACAACTTACTCCGGCCTATATTCGGCCCAAATTTTAGTTGGGCCTTTTGTGGACCCAGCGCTTAGTTTGGCCCATGTAGCATTGGGACATTAACATGCTGAATATTCTGGTGGCCTGTTATGGCCCAGAAGAAACCATGGGCCTTTAGCAGGCCGAAATTCATGTTGGGCGTCAATTTTCACTAGTCGTCGACGGGCCTTCAACAAGCTGAAAAGTAGACCGGGCCTTTTTTGGCCCAGTTATATGATGGGCCGTTACCAGGCCGGAACATATTTTGGGCCTGAGTTGGCCCACTGATATCATGGGCCTTTAAGAGGCCGAAAGCTTAGTACAGGCATCAACGGGCCGAATTATACGACAGGCCTTTAACAGGCCCAAAGTCACGTTGGGCTGAACTGTTGCCACCTATCACGGGCCGTTAGTGGGCCGGATGTAGCGTTGGACCATATATGGCCCATGGGCAGCACGGGCCATTCCCAGGCCGAAAGACACACCGAGCTGAAATGGGCCCATGTTTACATCGGGCCTCTAACAGGCCGAAAGTCACTGGGCCATAATTGGGCCCAAATATTCGGCGAACAATTAATGGGCCAGATCTGGCTTCGGGCCGTAAATGGGCCTTATTAAACAGGCCGTTATTGGGCTGGCCCACTAGTACCTGAGTAAGTACTACGGGCCTTTGACTGGGCCGGCCTTTTTAACCTGTATGGGCCTTTGTTGCGTCGTGCCACGTGTCGACGTATCATAGGCGCCTCATGTGCAATGAATGGATGACATCTGTCCCAACGGTGAGCCAACACGTGTTTCCTCCGGCCAATGACAATTTTACACGTGGAAAATCCTCATTGGTCCGGGCTGTTAACGAGTTATCGGATCCAAAACCGGACCCGATAGCTTTGCGACCCGTTACGGTGGATGCCACATGTCGGTCACCCTTGACGAAAGCACTTCTATGACCCACGATTTATCATCATGGAAGTGGACACTTTCGTGATGATAATTTTGGTAATGTCATGGAACACTTCTACGATAGCACAGATATGACTATCTTGATTCTGTCATAAAATTGTCATGGATGTACATGCATGACAGAAAATGTGACCTACTGTGACAAACACGTATCATCACAGAAGTGTCTTTTTTTTGTAGTGTCCCCCTTGGGTCTGAATTGGACTAGGGAAGGGGGCGGCGCCCCCCTTTCCTTCTCCCTCTCTCCTCCTTCCCTCTTCTCCTACTCCAACTAGGGAAAGGGGGAATCCTACTCCCACCGGGAGTAGGACTCCCCCCTTGGGCGCGCCATGAGAGGGCCGGCCCTCCCTCTCATCCACTCCTTTATATAGGGGGGAAGGGGGCACCCCATAGACACACAAGTTGATTGTTTAGCCGTGTGCGGTGCCCCCTCCACAGATTTCCACCTCGGTCATATCGTTACAGTGCTTAGGCGAAGCCCTGCGTCGGTAGCTTCATCATCACCATCACCACGCCGTCGCGCTGGCGAAACTATCCCTCAACCTCAGCTGGATCTAGAGTTCGTGGGACGTCACCGAACTGAACGTGTGCAGATCGCGGAGGTGTCGTACCTTCAGTGCTAGGATCGGTCGGATCGTGAAGACGTATGACTACATCAACCGCGTTGTCATAACGCTTCCGCTTTTGGTCTACGAGGGTACGTGGACAACACTCTCCCATCTCGTTGCTATGCATCACCCAGATGGATCTTGCGTGTGCGTAGGAATTTTTTTGAAATTACTACGTTACCCAACACCGGGAGCTTGTGAATCTGGAGGCATATTGGCATGTGATCAAACATCACCTCTTCAGCTCGACTGAATCCATCATACGTGCACAACAGCACCGCCATGTTGCGGAATAGCCATGGCCCTTGCTTCATGATCCTCTCCCAGTCCCCCAAGCACGAGGCTTGTACGACGAATCTGTTCGGTCTGACCGGCCGAAATCTAACGCCTTACGCAGGGTTCCACGCCGCCCGCATCTCCTTGTAGAAGGCCTACGGCGAAAAGGTTTTGTCGGTATGAACCCTAGCAAGGGCTAACCAACGAACGCTCTCTTTGATCTCCGGGTCCTCATCATCAATCTCCACATCATCGAATTCTTCCTCATTGAGATACAGTTGGTCAAAAAAGTTTTCTAGATCGAGAGCACCGAATTTATCGAATTCATGTTTTGTTTATCGAATTCATGTTTTCAAAGTACCAATTTCGTTTTTTTTCTTTTTGCCGCGCCTTCTAGGTGATTCCATGACGAATTTTCGCAAGCACTTGAAACTTTTGTCAATGTTTGGCAGAAAAAAATCATATGTTTTTGATTTTTTTTGATTTTACTGTTCACCCGAGCTCATTTGAGCTAGGGCTTAGAAACTCTACGTATCTTCTAAGAGCAGCGTGTCTATCAATTTTACCGCACATACACCCTAGCACATGATCATCACGCTGAGGCATCCTTTAAGCGCACCCTTTTTTAGCATTTTGTATTGGCTGGTTTGCATTTCTTGCTTTTGACCACTTGTATCTTCATGGTTTTTCCACTGATAAAAAACTATTGTTTGAGGTCTCAACACTCATTAATGCATAGTGTTCTTCAACTGGTCAGCATGTTGACCTTTTTGCTTTTCCAGCGATATGTGCACATGTAAGTAATTGTTCTTCTGTCAGACCATAATGTAATCGCAATTTCTATTTGCCACTCTCGTTCTTTACACTTCTTCTTGGCAAATTAGCATGCAGTAAGAATCTGGTTCACTTTCTTTATGATGCGATTTTTTAAAAGAAAATTATAATGATCCTATGATTTTGATTAAACTAATTTGCTATTGAATTGTTGGCTAGTCTACTTTTTACTCCCTCCGTTTCTAAATATGAGCCATTTTAAAGATTTCAATGTGGACTACATACGGATGTATATAGACATATTTTAGAATGTAGATTCACTCATTTTGCTTCGTACGTAGTCAGTATTGGAATCTCTAAAGGGTCTAATATTTAGTATCGTTCGTCGCAGGAGTACATATAAAGGAGGAAAGCCACAGGGTGCTGATACCGGGGGCAAGACTTTTTGAGTATCGTTCGTCGCAGGAGTGAGACATGACGTTTTTTGCGAATTGGTGGCTAGGATATAAGGTTGATATATCTTGTTAGATTGCATATGCTGAGCTTTTGCGCAAGTTTTCACCTCCCTTCGAGTTTTCTCTTTGCTTCATTCGCTATGTTGTTGATGTTGATGTTCTTATGTAATTAAAAGTTTAAAACTTAGTCTGGGGTTGTGATTGGTTAAATTGTGGGTGTGCTTAGTTGCGTAGCCAGCCAAGAGTCACGCCCCGGGCCAACTGTGGTGCTACAGTGCTCAACATTGTTGAATAGTGTCATTCAGTCCATAGTTAACATAGGATTTTGCTAGCATGCCTCAGGCCAAGGGCATGGTGGCCGTGGGCCTGACTATACCGCGGGGTGTGCTCATTTATGGCACTCCATAATGTTATGTGTTCTCTTTTGGCTTTAGCTTGCTTGTGGTCCATCGTGACTCAACCTTCTTGTATGATACATGTTGTTAGTTTGTACTAGGGTTCAAACCAGATGGTTTCTTTAATAGAAATCGAAGGGGGTGGCCCCTCTTTTGTTAAAAAAACAATCTTTAGGAGATCGATCTATATGCATAGGTGATATGGATAATGTGGTTTCTCTTTGACTTGGATCTATAAATGTTTATCTAGATATGCAGAAAAAGATTAAAAGGCAGCTATGAATTGTGCCACAAAAGGCAAAAACACAACTGAAAAAGTAGCATACATGATTAACATCTAGTTTTACACTGATTTTTGTTAAAAAAAATTGTTGGATTGTAGACACAGATTTCTTTCTAGATTCATTTAGAATTTTTTTACTGGTGTGCCATGCACTGGTAGCAAGCTAGCAACATAGTCCCGGTAGCACTAGAAGTCTAGCGAGGATCAAGTTCTAAACAAGCAGCAAAAATACATGATATTAGGAGTATTCTTGGCCCCGAGATCAACTAGAGATTAGGGAAAGTCCAACGCGGTTCACCTAAACGCACTGCACAATGTTTGAACACTTTTAGTATTGGACAAGTCCGGGTGTTTGAAATCCTACATATTGTTCTCAAACTAGGGGGTTGGAGGGGAGGGCTTTGGGAGAGTTTGGACGTCTGAGAAATCGCCAACTCAGCCTCAGAACCACCACAAACTTGCCTTTTCCCTCTCCCTTCATGTGTCTAAGATTTCAAGGTCCGAAAAGATAACAAACTTGATTAAAAAAAATTATGGATTCAAAAGTTTGAATTTGATTTGGTTGGGGTGCGTCAGGCAATAGCGAAACACCTAGGCAACACACAAGGGCCCCAATGGCAAGCCATTGTGATGGACCCTCCCCACAAAAAATAAATTTAATATCATTATGGGCACATGGCCCACATATCAAATATTACACTGACAAAAACAGATACTACACTTAATGTTAGCCAAAAGACCGAGAAAGGTATGCTTTGAAATGATGTCTTGTGCCTTGTTTTATAGCTGCTGTCGTCTGCCTTCTACACTTTCCGTAGACGAGGTGGTGCTAAACCAAGTAGGAATTCTTTTTGTTTTATGTAAGAACGATGAGTTTGCGTAGAACTTTGAGCAACCAGCCTGCTTGGGGAGGCCCTGTGTCTCGCATATAGCGCGACCTAGGGAACTCTCGCATAAGGGCAGCACAAGATGGGCCAGCCCAAATTCGC
Organism: Aegilops umbellulata; assembly: GCA_032464435.1. Taxonomy (NCBI): domain Eukaryota; kingdom Viridiplantae; phylum Streptophyta; class Magnoliopsida; order Poales; family Poaceae; genus Aegilops; species Aegilops umbellulata. The sequence continues at coordinate 303,228,424 of CP136059.1, read as the reverse complement.
TCGAGGACACAACCTCTTTTTTATGTTTTCGTTTCTGATTTCTTCTTTTTTACTTTTTTTACACTTTAAAAAATTCTACACATATATATATTACAAACCATATACTTTACATAATTTTTTGAAAAAATTAAATCACGCATTCAAAAAATGGTCAAATGTGTGTAAAAAATTGTTGACCAGGTATATGAAAAAAGAATAAAAAAGATATGCAATGTGTGTGATAAAAGTTGATCATGTATTTTAAAAAATTAATCAAGCATTCAAAATAAATGTTAAACAAATATTTGACAAATGTTAATCAATCATTTGAAAATGTTAAATGTGTATAGAATAAACGATGTTATAAAAATTGCTAATCTTGCTGTTAAAAAATATTGATAAAGCATTTAAAAAAATAAATGTGTGCATATAATGTTAATATTGTACTCGAAATTTCCCTCAAAAGAAATTTCGTACTTGAAAAAAATGTTAATCAAGAATTGGAAAAATAATGTTAAATGTATATAGATAAAATAATGATCATATATTAAAAATATTAATCTTGTATTTGAAAAAAGTAGATCAAGCATTTATTTTATTTTAAATATAACTAAAATGTTAACATGTATTAAAAAAGTTAAAGTTGTATTTCAAAAATATTAAACTTGTATTAGAAAAATGTACTTGATACATACCAAGAATGTGCAATGTTTACGGAAAAAAAGTAGACAACATGGAAATATAAGATTGGAAAAAATATTAATCACGTATTAAAAAATTAAAGTTGTATATAATAAATGTTTCTGATGTATACAAAAAAATGTTGATTGTGTGCTAAAAAATGAGAAAAATTGAACAAAGAATAGGAAACAGATAAACAAGAAAAAAAACAAAGAAAACCAGGAAAGAAACTAAAAACATAAGAAAGAAAAAAACATGTGAAAGTCAAGAAAAAAATGACGAAAACACAAAAACGGAATAAACCTGTGAAAAACAATGAAAACCACTAAGACCATGGAACAACAAGAAAAAAGATGATAAATAAAGTAAATAAAAAAATAAAAAGTTTGAGGAAAGCGATAAAAACAAAGAAAAACAAAAAACCGAGAAAACTAGCAAAGGAACAAAGAAACGGAAATGAGAAAAAAACAAAGAAACGTGCGCTGCAAATAAAAACTGCGAAGCCACGACCAAAATGTACGAAGGAACCTGCGAAGTGTTAGTCTCATGAGAAAAACAGAAAAACGGGCCGGCCCAGTTTCACGAGCAAGAGCTAGTCTCTTTAGACGAAATCACTAATTAAGGAGTACTGTTTGCAAAGGTCACTCATACCTTAGATTGCGACAAGTGACGCACTGCATGTTTGTCGCGATCTAGGTGTTTTCCATTTTTTCGTAGATCATTTATTCAAAATGGTTTATCTGTTAAAACATGCGTCCAAATCTCATACATTTTTCACCATTGGATTCCTCGCGTCCAGATCTTCAAGACTAGATCCCATGTTGGTAAGTTTTGACGATTTTTTCATGAAAAAATGGATAAAAACTGAACTGGAAGCATGTTTTTCTCACTTCCTAAAAAGAGGCACGATTGTGCCTCTCGCGGAATCAAATCCATGCATCCACTAGAAGCAAACTCGTGCCTCTCGTGGAAGGAAAAAAAATATAATTTTTTTCGTTTATGAGAGGCACAGTCATGCTTCTCGTGGAAGGAAAAAAATGCCTTTTTCAGTTTTTGAGAGGTACGGGATGCACGACACGGTAGTACCTCTCGAAAACTGAAAAAAGGCGTGTAAGCAAATCCGTGCCTCTCATAGAACGAGAAAAAGAAAACATGTTTTTTCCCATTTTTGAGATGCACGGCCGTGCCGCTCGCAGATAAAACAAAGAAAACATTTTTTTTAATTTCTGATAGGCATGACAGTGTCTCTCGCATAAGCAAATCTGTGCCTCTCACGGAATTAAAAAAATCTATTTTTTTCGTTTTCGAGAGACACGGCCGTATCGTGCCTTTCGCGGAAGCAAAAAAAACATATTTTTTCTGGCATTTTTTTCCCAAAAGCTAAGAATGACCGGTAGAAAATCAGAAAACCAAAAAAATCTAAAAAGCCAAAAACGTGTGCGAAAAAATAAAAAACAAAAATCAAAGAAAGTGCTTAGAGCACGACATGTGGCGGCAGCTGAGAGCTGGCGCGCTCTTAGCCCTCCCTTGGACCTTTGAAAGGCTCCCGAACGAGCGATCGTTAATTAGACGCTCCCTTACAACAAACAGCAGCCCAAGCCCTGGGGCTGCTGCTTTTTGTTGGGCCTGGGAGACCCAAACAACACGGTGGCACAAGCAGGCCGTGAAAGCTATATCTCGCTTTAAGCGAGATGGAAGCTACACTCGCCCTGAAGAGAGTCTTCTCCACCATCTTTCTTGATCTAAAATTATCTCACAAAAAGAAAAACTTCTGATCTAAAAGAGACGGAAAAAAATCTTCAGATATAAGGAAACTGCTTACCCCTGAGCGTCTCCTTCAGAATCAGTTTGGATACATTTTGGTAGGATGCAGCGGCACATCTTCCAAGCTAAGCCAAGATACTAGAGTTGTTAGGAGCAGTAGTACTACTTTGCTGACAAGAAAAAGACTAGTGTGGTCTTCTCAAGCTCTCGATCAACGAATTTTGGGTGGCATGGCAGGGCCGGCTGAAAGGAAAACCACTCAACGCGGCAGAACAAAGTAAATCAAGTCGTTGTTTAATTAAGGTATACTAAACATGTGATGAGTTATTTACCCAGAACCACCACACTTGGGGCTAGAGTAACAGGTCAGTACCACATTTGAGACAAGTCACAAAAAATCACCAACTCTGGGCCTAATCGGTAACGCGAAGCACTGACGGGCCGATTTGGCCGCGAAAACAGCGAAACCGACAGGTGGGACCCACCTGTCGGGCCGACGTGGTGCGGGCTGACGGACGACGTTAGACGGGGGTTGACGGCCGCTTCCGCGCACGTGTATTAGGTCACGCCCCGCCGTTTCATCCTCGAATCCTCGATTCAGTTTCCCTCCCGCGCGTTCCTCCCGCTCTGCTCATGGCGACCAGCTCTGGCGGCGGCTATGGCGGAGAAGGTCTCGACGGCTCCGGCGGCGGTGGTCGTTCTTCCGGTGGGCGCCGGCCGCAATGCGACCCCGTTGGCAAGTTGGTCCCCAACCCCGATGGCGATTCTCACTCGTCGGCGGATTGGGGAAAAGTTGTCTTGCCGCCGCTGTCGCAGTCTGCGGAGGAGGCAGAGAAGGCTGCTGCGGACGCAGAGAAGGCGGCGACGGCAGCTGATTCGTTGGGGGAGGAAGTACCCCTCGGGCATCCATCTCCACCCAGGTAAATCTCAGTGCAAAAAAACTAGGGTTAGGGTTCTAGCAATACTGCTTAGTTAGAGTACTCGCTTAGTTAGGATACCTAGGGTTACTTGTAGCAATACTGCTTCGTTCGTGGAGGAAGCTCCTATGCCTAGATGAAATTGAAGTTTTTTCTTTATTTTTTTCTGCATTACTAAATGTATCATAGTTTATTCTGCATTTGTTGGCTCTTGTGGCATAGATCTTATTGTTGTTACTTTGCTTTACATGTGAATATGTCATGTGAATATGTCATAGTTTTTATTGTGGCAGTCAAAATGTCATGGTCCTGAATTTGATTTGTGTTCTGTAGACCTGAAAATGTTACTGCAAATGTCATGTTCATTAATATGTTTTAATATATTTTGTGTTCTGTAGGCCTGAGGAGCCATGGTCATTATATTTTCAGTTTCCTTCTAAAGATGCTGCCAAAAAATATGCCCTTGTGAAGATGTATGAGAGAGGCATCACTTATGGCAGTTTGCTTAATGTGATGGTCAGAAATGGATATGGAAGTGATGACAGTATTTGCTACTTGAGGAAGGATGGCACAGGGCTACAAGGGATTACTTTCATCAGAAACAACACTGAAATTGATGAGATGATAAAGCAGTTTAAAAGCAGCCAGACACTTTGTTTGTATGTTAAAGAGGGGAAATTAGATATAAAGCAAGCACCAGTTTACAAAAGTGCAGAAGATGAAGAAGTGGACCCAGATGAAACAATTGAAGATTTAACAGTGGACCCACCAGTTGTATTTGCTGTTAATGAGTCAAGTGTTGTGCATAAAACAATAGATGGTTATGTTGGTACACAAGAAAGTGTGAACTATATGCCAATAAAATCAGTTCCTCCACCATGCCAGTTATTGCTTGGGACAGAAGATCACCCAATTGAGCCAGAGATGCTAGATGCAGATGAGGAAAACAATGCATTGCAACAGGTTAACACTCAAGTTAGTGTTAATTATGCAGATTTCCAGTTTGATACAGATGAGGAGGAGCATGCAGGAAATGAGGACACATCTGATGAAGATGATGACTCAGTATTTGATGAAGACTTTGTAGCTCATGAAGACCTCCCAGATGCAGATTCAGATTCAGATTCCATGGACTATGAAGAAGAAGATAATGTAGCTAGAGAAGAAGAACAGAGGAGGAAGGTGGACAGTGATTTGAAAGACACAATAGCTGACATTAAGAGGAAGAGAGCTCAATACATGAGCAATACACACTGTGAAGGGGACACAGACCCTGAAGATTTGTATGACATAGAAATGGAGGAAGAGGATGATGAGTGTCAAGAGATACCTGTTCCTGAGCCTGTTGAGAAGAAGATAAAGAGGCCTGGGCCTACTAGTAGGTCCCACTCTAGTGCTAACAAAAGCATGAATGAGGACTGGTATCCATCTTCAGAAGAGGATGATACAGGCTTTGAAGCTGATGATGATGGCAATGAACCAATGTCCTTTATAATCCCATCTGGTAGAAGGAGCAGAGCTAAGAAAAGACCACCCAGGGTCTGGTATGATGAGGGCAGGCTGCATCCAGAGCAGCAATTCCAGCTGAGGCTTTGTTTCAGAGATGTGTACCAATTTAGAGAGGCTCTTGTGAATTTGCATGTGAAGCAACTTAGAAGATACAAATATCACAGAAACTGCAGTGATAGGGTAATAGTGTGTTGTGATGGAGAGGGCTGTCAGTTCCACATGGTTGCAGCAAAGATCACTAATGAGCCCACTTTCTGCATTAAGAAGATGATATTGGAGCACACATGTCCCACCCAATCTAAGAAGACAAGGATTAGCTCAAAGTGGCTTGGCAACAAAATGCTTGAAACTATCAGATCAGACCCCAACACTACTGTACCTGCTATAGTTGACAAGGTTAAGAGGCAGTTTGGTGTTGAGGTGCCCAAGATGATGGCATGGAGACCAAAGAGGAAAGCAAAGGACATTGTGCTTGGAGATCACAAGAGGCAATACAAGAGGCTGAGAGATTATTTGGAGACTGTGAAAGCTACAAATCCTGGATCAAGATGCATTGTTGCTATTGTGAGTGGAAAAACAAGAGAAAACCCAACTGCAGGACCAAGGTTTCATGGTCTTTTTTTTGTTTGAATGCATGTGTTGAGGGATTTTTGAATGGATGCAGGCCATTCATAGGCCTAGATGGTTGTTTCATTAAGTTAACTAGTGGGGCACAAATACTAGCTGCTACTGGAAGGGATGCAAACAATAATATGTATCCCATAGCATTTGGAGTGGTTGGAGTTGAAGACACACCAAATTGGTCCTGGTTTTTGACTCAACTGAAGTATGCCCTAGGAGGGACTGAAGAGGGAAAATTTGGGAAGTACACATTCATGTCTGATAGACAGAAGGTGAGTTCATCTACATTAGTTCAGTATAATTAGTTCATTATGTTGTTCTGCATTTAGTCTAATTAGTTCAACACTTAGTAGCCACCATAGCCTAACCAACCTTAATTTGAGCCCACCTACCCTAGTTGCCACTTGTCGAGTGATACCGCAATTTGCCGACACTTTGGTCAAGATAGGCTAGGGTGACCGAAAAGGGCCACCATAGCCTAACCAACCTTGATTTGAGCCCACCTACCCTAGTTGCCACTTGTCGAGCGATACCGCAATTTGCCGACACTTTGGTCAAGATAGGCTAGGGTGACCCAAAAGGGCCACCATAGCCTAACCAACCTTGATTTGAGCCCACCTACCCTAGTTGCCACTTGTCGAGCGATACCGCAATTTGCCGACACTTTGGTCAAGATAGGCTAGGGTGACCCAAAAGGGCCACCATAGCCTAACCAACCTTGATTTGAGCCCACCTACCCTAGTTGCCACTTGTCGAGCGATACCGCAATTTGCCGACACTTTGGTCAAGATAGGCTAGGGTGACCCAAAAGGGCCACCATAGCCTAACCAACCTTGATTTGAGCCCACCTACCCTAGTTGCCACTTGTCGAGCGATACCGCAATTTGCCGACACTTTGGTCAAGATAGGCTAGGGTGACCCAAAAGGGCCACCATAGCCTAACCAACCTTGATTTGAGCCCACCTACCCTAGTTGCCACTTGTCGAGCGATACCGCAATTTGCCGACACTTTGGTCAAGATAGGCTAGGGTGACCCAAAAGGGCCACCATAGCCTAACCAACCTTGATTTGAGCCCACCTACCCTAGTTGCCACTTGTCGAGCGATACCGCAATTTGCCGACACTTTGGTCAAGATAGGCTAGGGTGACCCAAAAGGGCCACCATAGCCTAACCAACCTTGATTTGAGCCTACCTATCCTAGTTGCCACTTGTCGAGCGATACCGCAATTTGCCGACGCTTTGGTCAAGATAGGCTAGGGTGACCCAAAAGGGCCACCATAGCCTAACCAACCTTGATTTGAGCCCACCTACCCTAGTTGCCACTTGTCGAGCGATACCGCAATTTGCCGACACTTTGGTCAAGATAGGCTAGGGTGACCCAAAAGGGCCACCATAGCCTAACCAACCTTGATTTGAGCCCACCTACCCTAGTTGCCACTTGTCGAGCGATACCGCAATTTGCCGACACTTTGGTCAAGATAGGCTAGGGTGACCCAAAAGGGCCACCATAGCCTAACCAACCTTGATTTGAGCCCACCTACCCTAGTTGCCACTTGTCGAGCGATACCGCAATTTGCCGACACTTTGGTCAAGATAGGCTAGGGTGACCCAAAAGGGCCACCATAGCCTAACCAACCTTGATTTGAGCCCACCTATCCTAGTTGCCACTTGTCGAGCGATACCGCAATTTGCCGACACTTTGGTCAAGATAGGCTAGGGTGACCCAAAAGGGCCACCATAGCCTAACCAACCTTAATTTGAGCCCACCTATATTAAATTGAAATAAATGAATATAATATTACTTCAACAACTAAATTGAAATAAATCAATATAATATTACTACAACAATTAAATTGAAATAAATCAATACAATTAAATCAATATAATTCCTTTTCATAATTTATTTCATGTTAACGAATTCAAAATCCTTTTCAGGGTCTATTGAATGCAGTCACAGCAGTCTTTCCCAACTGCCCTCATAGGTACTGCTTGAGGCACATTTATGCCAACTTTCAGAGAGCAGGATCCAGAGGGGAAGACTTGAAGAAATGCATGGATGCAGCTGCATATGCTTACACTGAACATGACTTTCAGTTGGGAATGGAGAGCATGAAGGCTGAGTGCAAGGAAGCTTGGGAGTGGATGTCAAGGATTCCTCCAAAAGCTTGGTCAAGACATGCAATGGATACTAACTGCAAAACTGATCTGGTTGTCAATAACTTAAGTGAAGTTTTTAATAAGTACATACTTGATGTAAGGAACAAGCCAATTGTCACCATGATCAATGGGATCAAGGACAAACTTCTGGTAAGGTATCAGCAAAAGAGAGAGGGTGGACTAGTTGCAAGATGGGAAATTGCACCAACTTATGTTGAGAGGTTAGAGGTGAACAAGAGATATGCAAGGGACTGCAAATCATTGATAGCTGGACCGGGTCTTTTCCAAGTGAGTAGTGGGGATAAGACCTACTCTGTTGACACTAATCTGAAAACATGTGGTTGTAAGAAGTGGGACATCTCTGGAATTCCTTGCAACCATGCTTGTTCTGCCATCTACAGGTCCAAACAACTACCAGAGGACCATGTAAATGTTTTCTTCAAAAAGACTATGTACTTGGAGTCATACAAGCCTATCATTTAACTAGTTCCTGGTCCTGATTGTTGGGTGAAAACTGCAACTCCTGACATTGACCCACCTCAACTCAAAGAGGACAAGAAGGGACCAGCAGAAGAGAAAAGGAAGAAAGGCAGATTTGAGCCTCCTCAAGCAAAGAAGACATCAAGGATGGCTACAATAACTTGTAGTAACTGCAAGTTGCAGGGCCACAAATACACAAGTTGTGGAAAGCCATTGAGGCCAGATCTGCAAATCAGGAAGAACAAGCACATGGTATGTTTTTTTTTACTTTCTTCTCTGTCTCATCACTCATTAAGTATCACTGAAATTTATCCAACATAAATAATTGCAGGAAAACAGGACAGCCCCTGCCTGGCAGCAAGGTGGAAGCTCAACATCTGGTACAACAACTCCTAGGGGTGCAAGCTCTACATCTGCTTCAAGGGGATCTGCTGCTGGTGCTTCAAAGGCCAAATCTACTAGAGCTGCTGCTACATCTGCTAGAGCTGCTGGTTCATCTGCTAGAGCTGCAGATTCTTCTCCTTCTGGTGCTGGTACTGCTGCTGCAAGGAGAGGTGCAAAAACAGGTGCAAGAAGCTTCAATCCTCCAAGAACTACTGCAGAAGCTTCAACTAGCCAGCCAACAGGAAATAGGCCTAAAAGGGCAAGATACATGAGCACAAGGATGGAGGGGTACTTCTATGCCAGTGGGAACTACTGAGAGTTCTTGTTTTACTATGTATCCAAGTGCATGTGTGCTCCATCAGGCACTAGAGCAATTTATCTATGCCAAGACTAAATTTGAACTTATGTAATGTTGTATTGAACCTATGTGTGCCACTATGAACTACTGTTGTGTAATGCTATGCTAAACCTATGTATGGATCTTGGTTTTATGCTATGAGGAACTGCTATCTATTATTCTTGTGTACTACTATGTTGGCTTGCTTCAATCATCTATAATTATGTGCTTGCACTACTACATTTACTCTGTACTGCTATGCTGTTTGCACTCCCTGATAATCACATTATGTGCATAATAATAATGCCAGAAAGTTCCTGGTATACTCATGCCATAAGTTTCACCTGGAGTGAAGTTCCTGGTATACTCATGCTAGTATTTCAAATTTTTCTGTGCACAATAATCAAACTATCACACCAGTTTCACCTGGAGTGAAGTAAATATAATAGAGTACTCAATATGATACAAGAGATAGCACTACAAATTAAGTTCAAATTCATGCCATAAGTTCAAATTCTAGACTTGCAGATAAACTACATAATTCAGTACAAATTTAACCATTACAACAGTACAGTGCACTTCTAGTAGGGCTGATTATTCAGTGCAACAGAGCACAACTACACCAGTACAATGCCACATTACATAATAAAAATTCATCACAGATCTCCTTCAACTTCTTGATCTTTTCCTTGTAGCCATGCTTCTGTTTCAGCAAATCAGAGATGATGTACTCTAGCTTTTTCTTCTCTGCCTTTAGTTGGTCTCTCTCTGTGAGCACTTGGTCTCTCTCTACAAGAAGCTGGTCCCTCTCCTTCTCTGCCTTTGCCCTGAGTAACTGATGTAGGTTTGTGCAACCATGGTCTGCCAGCTTCTTCTTCTCCATCTCCTCTTTCAGATCATTGAGAGCCAACCTAGTTTTGCCCAGCTCAGTAATAGCATCCTCCTTGTCAGCCACCATTTTTGCAAAATCAAGTTTGAAAAATCTCAGCTCTTCTTCCATCTTCCTCTTTTCTCCAACTACTTTGTAATTCTGTTCACCAAGTTGAACATTGTCTCTCAGCCTGTCCTTGTTTTCTTTGTCATACATGCTCCACAATTCAGTTAGGCAGAACTGCAAAGCCACTGACCACTCAGGGTCTATCCACTCCAAATAGTTGCACTTTAATTCAAGCTATAATTCAAAAAAAGTATTGTCAATCATAGTGCACAAGAGATGTTCTCAGTAAGAAATTGTTGTCACTTTTAACAGCCTATCAAATTAATATGTGTTGTCAATAAGATATTTTTGTCACTTTTAACAGCATATAAACTAAATATATGTTGTCATTATAACAACAAAAAATAGTACTGGCACTAACAATGTTGTACACTAGTTGTACACTACTTAATTATTTGAGCAAATTACACTGCCATAGCATAATTTCCTACTGGCACTAACAATGTTGTACACTACTTAATTATTTGGAGCAAATTACACTGGCATATCATAATTTCCTACTGTCACAGCATAATTAAATCCAACTGTGGGCAGTGACAATTGTTCACACTAAGAAGCAGAGCAAAATTTCCTTCTGGCATTTGAATGGAGCAAAAACTAACTAAGGTTAACTAAATACAGTACTAACCAACATACCTTCTCCTCAGCGCAAGCAAGAAAACGTCGGCCAGTGTCCGTAGATTCGAATGCTACTAGCCTGAGGCAAGGCTCGCGATGCAGACAGCGGGAGGAGAGCTCATGAGCAATGCCACTCCATTCATAGCATGGGATAGTCCTAGGAAGCTTAAAACCAAAGAGATTGAAGAAATCAGCGAGTTGACTCTAAGAAATCCCCAACTCAAGAACCCTAACCCTAACCCTAAATGCTGGAATCCCCAAATGCACGTACCTGGCTAGTCACTGACTCGTCGTCCGAAGAAGAAGAGCTTGACCCCTCGCTCCAAGAAACCATGGCAGACCGGCGGACGGCGGCGAGACGACGGTGGCGGCGGCGGCGGCGGTCGTCGAGGTCGAGACAGAGGGGTCGGATGTGCTCTGGTGCGGTCTGGTCCGACCAGCGACCCGCATGGCCCACTAATACACGTGCGCGGAAACGGCCGTCAACCCCCGTCTAACGTCGTCCGTCAGCCCGCGCCACGTCGGCCCGACAGGTGGGTCCCACCTGTCGGTTTCGCTGTTTTCGCGGCCAAATCGGCCCGTCAGTGCTCCGCGTTACCGATTAGGCCCAGAGTTGGTGGTTTTTTGTGACTTGTCTCAAATGTGGTACTGACCTGTTACCCTAGCCCCAAGTGTGGTGGTTCTGGGTAAATAACTCACATGTGATTTGATATGATTACATTACCTAACACAGATTGCAGACATGTTGATTTGTATCCTGTATATATAAGTTTCGGTGCTGTTGACAAAACATTTTCTGTAGAACTGTTCACAAAAATATCCCAGCAAAGTTCGCCAGTTGAGTAAGAAACGCATGGTATGGTATGGTGCTGTATAGTATACATTAGTGCCCCTATCAGCAGATGCGGATGCCGACCGGTTGGTCCGGAATATCAAGGTAGTTAGGCATTTTCCGGCAGCTAGCTAAATCAACCCTTTCAATTCCCCGCTTTAATTCCTTTCTTAATCACAAGCAAAGTCAAGTTGGACGAAGGAAGAAGGATGCAATTAATCATACACACAACACAATCATGTAAACTAAGTGGAGTAAAGTAACTAACTGATTAAGTAGTAGTAGCCAGAAAGGTGATGCGTGTTCAACCTTTGTGTCCTCCCTTTCCTCACAACAACCCAAACTTTGGGTTTTGAATATGCACGCACTCATCCGTCTCTCCGTGTGACCATACATACATGCATGCATACACTTTCCTTTTTCCCTTCTTTTTGGGACAGTGTGATGGATCGAGCATACGCTTTCATACAAGAAACTTCTCCCATCTACGTACGTACACAAAGTTCCAAACAGAGCCAAGTAGTAGTGCTCCTGCTTTGTTGCCATGGAATTCAAGCCGATTCAATCAATCAGACGCTTTGCTTCGAGACCCCGTTGTTAGGCGACAATAATTGCGAGAACGATCTTGACCTGCTGATGTCTGCCTGCCTGCATGTTGCTTGCTTTTGTCAATTCAAGTGTTCGGCGTTGAAACTCTAGCATGTTTGAATGCTTGCACATGACACGTAGTATGCATGTGTGTATGTGGTACGTGCCAAATCTTTTGACGTTTCGCTGTAGACGGATGGGGGACCTGAATTGACCAGTCGAGTTCGTTAACCAACTCGATCGCTGACGCGCGGGCGTGTCGTGTGACGACCGGATGACGCCCGTGTGTGCAAGGCACTGACCGGCTAGCTGCTCCGAGGAAACTAGCTACCTTATTATAGCTGGCCAGTTCGTACGATGACTGGGGTGCATGCATGTCCCCTAACGGCGGGCTGTGCTCTTCAAGCTAGACAGACATCAATCGATCGAGGGGTTGTTGATTCTCATGATGGCATCAAGCAGCTGCTTGGCTTGCTTGCCAATACGGAATGTAGCTCCGGCGTCATGCTCTCGGCCGTGGAATCATCGATGTGATGTGAACGGTGGCATGGAGCTCCATATCGATCGGTCCCTCCCGGGGAAGTATATCATGAGCAAGTTCGAATCATATTCGTCTCTCCCACGCAGCCAGACAGACACAAACACAAGAGTTTGAACAGGCAATGCTGGCTCAAGTGGCGTAAAGCAATGCACTATGCCCGGCGGCCTCTCCATCTGTGTCATGCGGTTCAGCAGAGTTCAGACGAGACAACCAATCGCGCACTAAAGAGTCGTGGAAAAGGAATAATTCTCGTGTCACTGTTCGTTACAAAAGTTGGGGAGAATTGTATTCTCAGCCCCTCGGTTATTACCAAAGTCTGAATTTGGTCTCTCCATTCTAATACCACAAAGATATGCGACAAATTATGCTACCAAGTCTAGAATATTCTCAACTCTAGAGAGTGGTTTTGAGTTTTGACGATCAAGTGGTCATGGTCTTGTGAACGTCGCAACCAAGTCTTTTATTATTATTAACACATTACAACGCAAATGCCCCAAAACACGCATATACATTCACCCTATGAACACATGCACACCTTATCTTTATGAGTACCTCCAAGATACTGAGCCGACACAATATCTTGAGATTGACGAAGCCATTTCATATGTTTTCGTAGTCAACGTGAATGTCTCCCCGCACTGAACAAACATCAGCGAAAAGAGGCTGAAATAAATTCAGGAAAATGCAAAAACAAATGCTAAGTGTAGGACTTGAACCCTGGTGGGCTGCTTCAACCACAAGGAATCTAACCTAGTCGAGTCCACCACGTACAAAAATAAAACTGAAAAAAAGGTCACTTGAGGTACTAGGCATTTTGGAAATGCAAAGACATACACGAATATTCTTGAAAAGATCAAAAAGTTTTCTTTTACTCAAATCATGATTTTTGTTAGTTTCCATTTTTTTATTTTCGTTAACTTCCTTGAATATTCCACTTTTCTTCTAAATTTCCATGTTTTTGGTAGTTCTATGTATTTTCCCTACTATTTTATTTTTTTATTTTCTATCATTTTCTTTTATATATATTAAAAAATACTTTTTTATATACAAATTAATTACTCATCTATATTTTTTTAAATGTGAATATTTTAATGTGGTCCTTTCCTCAATATTTCTTCAATGTATAAAGTTTTCCAATATACCATCAATTTTCTGAATATTTTTATTTGTGGTTTTTTCTTGATTTTTTTGTTTCATAACAATATTGATGAGTGTGTTGCCCACATGTGTGAAATTGACGAGACATTGCCAAATTTCTCATGATCATGGTGTGTGGAAGTGCCTCTCTAGGCAATATTCTCTTCTTCGGCAAGTGGTGGTGGCACAGATGGTGCCTTATTAGTATCGGGTCTCAAGCTCCAGGGTCAAAACCCTTGGTTCGGCCTTCAATGGCCGCACCTGATAGTGGCATCCTTGCTGTAGACATTGCTTTGGAGATTCTTCAAGTGTACCATTTCGGGTGAAAACCCAAGATCCAACCTTCAGTCGTTGGATTTGGCGGCGGAGGCACTTGCGCATCGTTCCCTTTCTAATGGTGTTGCTTATGGAGAATCTTTCTTCTAGCCCGTGTGTTTTAAAATGGCGGTGGTTGATGTTGCTACTTGTTTGCTTGTTACATGTCATTGTCACGTCGGCTCTCTTTTTTCCTTCATTCTTATCATTTTGGTTGTGTGCATCCTCAATGTGTAGATTGGGTCTTGATATTGTATCGTTGCAAAGGTCAGATATAATTGATATCTTGTTGATATCAATATATTATTCTCTGACGAAAAAGTCTAGAACATTCTCAACTCTAAACAGTAGTTTTGAAGATCAAGCAACGATGGTCCTGTGCACGTGGAAACCCATTCACCATGTACAAAATTTAAACTAAAAAAAGGTCACCCCGAGGTACTGGACATTTTAGAAATGCAAACCATTTTCTGTTCCTCAACTTATGGTTTTCTTAGTTTCAAATTTTAGTTTTCCGGCAACTTCCTTGAATATTGGATGCAACTATTACACAGGTGACTGGATTTTTTGGGCATTCAGGCAAATTGCTCTCCACCACTATGCACCACCTAATAAAAATCCAAAGGCCCAGCCTTCTTCTTCCTCTTCTTTCTCTAGCCTTCTTCTCCTCCCAATACTCATGCTAAATAAAATAAAATAAAAGTTTTCTAAAGAAGAATAAAGTAGTGTAGTGGTACTTAACTTTCAAGAAGAAGAAATTAAAACAAACAATGGAAAAAATTGCCCATATTTTGCAAATAAATTTATAAGATGAAAAAATAAGCATATTATAGTGAAATTTTCACAAAATGATGTTTCTCTAAGAATTAATTAATCAGTGGCATTGGTATTACCATTAAAGAAGAAAGAAAATAAATAAACTAATAACAAATGATGTCAAAAAAGCGCGCACAATTTATACTGAAATTGCATATGTTTTTGTATATACAAAATAAACATATAATTATGAAAATTCCATGCTCAAGTATAATTTACAGACATATTACGTAATAGTTATGTGTATACTTGCGCGCGCACACACACACAACATTCACACATGCCCATATAGGAAAAGAAAAATCAACTAAAAAAAGGAAATAAAGCAAACATGCTTAGAAAAATGACTGCCCCTTTGACGCCTGCGCAGCAGCAAACGGATTTTTCTTTTGATTCTTTTTCTTGATTTTCTTGTTTCGTAACAGCATTTGACGAGGAGTGGACTGCCCACATGTGTGAAATTGCCAACACGTTGCCGTCAATATGGCTTTGACACTTTAAAGATCGAGCATCGTTGATTTTCAGACTTAAGGGAAAGAACTTTAGCTATAGTGGAGGGACAAAAATGGATTATTATTTTCTCAAGCATCCAGGGTGCTGTCGTAGCCCAAGTGTGCAGCACTCACCAAACATGAAAGCAAAGTAGGGCATCACACGCAGTGTTTGCAAGATACAACCACTGCATCAGGAGAAATGATTCCTCAATTATTTATCTATAAGCATTCTAGCAAGGAAAAAACATATCCATGTAAGCACCTACTAGCAGCACTGACAAATAAATAACGTCCTAGAGCACCCGTAGTACCAGTTTTTCTTATTTGTAGTGAGAACACAGTTGTAATTTTCACTTCCGTCATGCTAAAAAAATTGACCGGCCAAACAAAATTCGAATCACTAGATCTATCATTAAAAATATTTTACAAACTTAATTTTTAAACTAAAAATAATGGAAAGCAGTTGACAGGGTCTTGCACTGAAAAGCGAGTCAAAATCTCAAAAGGACAAACATATACACAGTGAGTACCATACATGCGTGCCTGCGTACATACATTAGTAGTATATGTTTGTAATGTAACGTACGCTCGGAACAAGTCATCGGTCGAACGAGGCGCGACGTCGATCGTTGACGTTCAGCTACGCAACACCTGGTGTTTCCGGTGAGCACTCTTTTTCTCCCCCACACCCACACGTACCGATTACCGGTACTGTTGCATCGTGGCAGCTTCCGGTGGCTCCCCTCGTCAAAGGTCCAGATTTGCTTCGCTCCCGCGCCTAACAGTTTGCATATTCCAGTATTACTCTTCTTCTAAACGTGGGCCGCCTGCCCACCAGAACACGGTGGAGCAAGTGTCAATGAAGCCAGTCGCATAATAGTACTAGCACTTTCGAAAGCAAGTCCGTGTCAATGGGGCTAGCCACAATAGTATTTTCGTTTCTTGATTCCAACCGAAGCATCGTCCGGCGATGGGCACCGGCCGGCCGCACGCTGATGTGTTCGCTTGCCGCGGACGGGACCCAGCAGGCGATTTGGTTAACGATGATGTACCACACCACCTGACGGCGACGCCGCAACGGCCCGGCTCACCTACAACAGAAAGAGCTAGCCACACAAAGTACACACACACTAGCTTAGCTTTGCCAGAAATCAAACAACCTAGTAGGAGTAGTATGTGGCTTCCTCCCTACATGCACCTTCCTTCCTTCCTTCCTTCTCATGGGAATAAAAAGCTGCTGGTTTGTCTATTCCTAGGTTGCGTGAAGCTCAGTTTGAGGCCAAGAGTTCTCGTTGCATTTTGCTAAATTTGCGCACCTGTGCTCCACAAATTTTGCGCTAACTAAGAGGTGCGCGACGATGAGATCACAACAGTTCTAGACCAACCGCCGAGAAATGAAGAAAAAGATTCATTTGCGTATCCTTTCCTTACATCGGTCCGGTGGTCGATCAGATTGGACTTTGGAATGCATTCCCTTGAACATAGTTGCATTGTCCTTGTGATCTGTGCCAATCTCCAAAGAAAACCAGAGACAACGGAAAAATCGATAACTTATCGACCCAACAACAAACAACGACAATGATTTTTATTAATAAATAATATGAAGCTTAATGTATCGAAATAGCCATTTTTAGCCATGTTTATCAATTATTCCAGAAAAAAAACATGTTTTTTAGTTGTGCGGAACCATATTTTAGGGAAGGCTATCATGGTGACACAAATTGTGGAACTTAATTAATGCTAATAATTACAGTTACATTTTGCTAAATTTGCATAGTTGCACCATACTACTACTCAGTTTTAGGCTGGTTATAAATGATGTACTATAACTTTCCCGCAAAAAAAACGTATAATTTTAAATGGCTGATATTAAATGATTAAGTTTGTCTACTTTTTATTAGACGGTCCGGTTGTCGACCTAGAAGATGCTCAAAATTTCTCGACCGTGTCATGCAACCTATGTAGCTTAGCTTTGCCAAGAAATCAAAGAACCTATGTGGCTTCCGCCATGCACCTTCCTTCGTTCTCATGGGAATAAAAAGCGGCTAGTTTGTCTATTCATAGGTTGCATGAAACTCAGTTTGAGGCCAAGAAAACTCGTTACATTTTGCTAAACTTGCACACTTGTAGTTCCACATTTTTTGTGCTGGGAGGTGTGCGACGATGAGATCACAACAATTCTAGACCAACCACCGAGAAATGGCGAAAAAGATAAATTGGTCTATCGTGCCTTACACCGGCCCGGTTAGCACAGTTTGGACTTTGGGATGCATTTCCTTGAATATATTTGCATTGTCCTTGTGACGTGTTTATCAGTTGTGTAAAACTTTTTTAGGGAAAAACCATCACGGTGACACAAATTGTGGAACTTAATAAATGCTAATAATTGCAGTTACATTTTGCTAAATTTGGAGACTTGCGCCATACACAGTTTTAGGCTGGTTATAAATGATGTACAATTTTAAGTGGCTGGGATTAAATGATTAAGTTTGTGTATCTTTTATTACCAATCCTGTTGTGGACCTGGAGGACGCTCAAAATTTCTCGATCATGTCATGCGGCATTCCAACTTGTAGAAAAAGTACTCCCTCCGTTCGAAAATACTTGTGTTGGTTTCAGAATTCTGAACTAAAAACACAACAAGTATTTTGCAAAGGAGAGGGAGTATTACTCATTGTGTTAGAAAAGATCATATTCTGACGATGACATTAGGGCATCTCCAATAGGTGGAATATATAGTTAGCATTGCAATTATACCACTTCTATGTAATTCTCATATCACTTGCTCCACCATGCCTTTGAATTTGGCTCCGGGGCAGTCGAGCCACGCACGGCAGGACCATACTCGATCCGCACCGTAGACCGGGCCGATCGCACGTCGGAGGAGACGCGGGAAGCGTTCCCCGTTCCGCCACGAGGACCGCCGGGACTGGGCTGGACCGACCAACCACAGCAGCCGGGGCGTGGGCCCGCGTGGACCAAGCAGAACAACCCCAAAAAAACGTAGGAAACCAAGGCAACTCGCGCGCGCGCATGAGTATTTTGATGAGTCGTGGACATTGCCAAAGAAAAAAAAAATCCTGAACTGGAGTAGCAGTACTAGTAGCTCGTACTGACTTCTCTCGGGACGTCGCTGTCCTCCCCCTGCCAAGCCACCGCCATCCATCGCCATGCATGCCAAGCCCCAAAGCCTTCTTCCTCCCTTCCTCTCCTCCTTTCTTTCAACACAGCCCACCAACCCAACATCGCAATCCATTCCTACTACTTTGTGTATCTGCGCCCCCATATATAAACGCAGCATCGGCCATGTACAGCGAAGATATTGTCGAGGAGGGTTAGGAGGAGAAGGAGGGCGAGGAGGTCCGCCGCTAAAGCTGGAAGCCGATCATTAGCCATTTATTTACTACTTACTCGGGAGCTAGGCACGCCGGGGGTCAATTACTCCGTCGGTTATCTCATCTATCAGTTTCCGTTTCGAGCTTAAGTTACCAGGGAGGAGTCGGAGGAGGTTCACTTTTCGGAGGAGGCGCTGACCCGTTTCCATTCTTGGAAACCCGTTACTCCGGCGAGCGGGGCCGGCCGCCGGTGGCCATTCTTCGAGCGGGCATCTGTCGAAGGGAGCGAGCAAGGTCGATCGCAGCGCCGGCGCTTCGCTTGGAGTTTCTCACGGGAGGCGAAGCGATCGACCGCGGGATTCTTTCTTGGCGCGCGCGGGGGACGGGCGGCCGCTGAGATGAGCGATGTCACCGGCAGGTTCGTGCTGGCCGCGGCCGTCGTGGCGGTGTCGCTGGTGATTGCGTCGGCGTCGGCGGCGGCGTCGGCGCGGCACGACTACGGGGACGCGCTGTCCAAGAGCCTGCTCTACTTCGAGTCGCAGCGGTCGGGGCGGCTGCCGTACAACCAGCGGGTGCGGTGGCGCGGCCACTCGGGGCTCACCGACGGGCTGGAGCAGGGCGTGGACCTGGTGGGCGGCTACTACGACGCCGGCGACCACGTCAAGTTCGGCCTCCCCATGGCCTTCACCGTCACCATGCTCTCCTGGGCCGTCCTCGAGTACGGCGACCAGATCGCCGCCGCCGGCGAGGGCGCCCACGCGCTGCAGTCCATCAAGTGGGGCACCGACTACTTCATCAAGGCGCACACCGCGCCCAACGAGCTCTGGACCCAGGTCAGTCATCCATCGACGCCGCCGTCTCCATGACCGGCCGCGCGCGCAGAATGTGAAGTGTAAACACGTACGTACACACACTGCATCTTTTCTGACCCGATCGCACATACGTACAGGTCGGCGACGGCGACTCGGACCACTACTGCTGGCAGCGGCCGGAGGACATGACGACGTCGCGGCGGGCGTACAAGGTGGACGCCGAGCACCCCGGCTCGGAGGTGGCCGCCGAGACGGCCGCCGCCATGGCCGCTGCGTCCATCGTGTTCCGGCGAGCCGGCGACGCGCACTACGCGCACCTCCTCCTCCACCACGCGCAGCAGGTACGCTGTCACGTACCAGTACATGTTACTTGTCATATAAAATTAATTAATCAACATAAAGCAGAAAAATTCAGACTAGATTAGCACCAGCTTAATTTCCCTTTAAGCTTTTGTCAGCTCCCTTTACACAGAATTCACGACTAAAAAACACGACACTCGATCCACTAGCCGCAGCCGGGTCTGGTACGTGACAGCGAGCAGCTCACCGTCCGTCGTACAGACACACACGCTTGACGCTTTGCCGATACCGTAGTATTTTTCTTACGTAAATATGTCTTCGTATTTATACGTACGCGTTTTGCTAACTAATGTGTGAGTACGTATTATCACGTGCAGCTGTTCGAGTTCGCTGACAAGTACCGGGGGCTGTACGACGCGAGCGTGCGGGTGGTGAAGAGCTACTACCCGTCGGCGAGCGGGTACAACGACGAGCTGCTGTGGGCGGCGCTGTGGCTGCACCGCGCCACCGGCGGCCGCGAGTACCTCGACTACGCGGTCGCCAACGCCGACGACTTCCGCGGCACCCGCTGGGGCGTCTCCGAGTTCAGCTGGGACATCAAGTACCCCGGCCTCCAGGTCCTCGCCTCCAAGGTCAGCACCACTCATCACCACTACTACTACTTTCTCTCTATCTCTCTGTGTGTCTCTCCATTGCTGACGCATGCACGCAGCCCATGCATGCATGCACTGCACCAACCTAGCGAGCGACCTTTCCTTAGCTGGTCAAACTTGTTTACCTTTTTCATCGCTGCATGCATCGTCAGAATGAATTCCTCACAAAGGAAAACAATGATCAGAATGATTCTTTTTTCCACCGCCGATTGCGGTGGCTGTGAATTAGTCAAAGGTGTACGTCAGTTGCTACTAGTTAGTTCGAATTTTTTAGAAAATATTAGTAGTAGTTAGTTCGCGAAAAACAAAAATATTAGTAGTTAATTAATACGTAGTAGGGGATTACCATATGGGATCAACACGGTTAATTGTTCCCATATAGTAATCGACAGGCGTAGTATAACTTTGTTGATTTGGCTGTGCCACCGGTTTTGTATTGTTAGCATGAGGAGCAAGCCGCGTGTTTGGTGCACCCTAGCTTTTGCTTAGCTATCCTCTCTCTCTAGCTTGCAAGCATGGCTACCCCTACCTTACCTAGCATGCTTTCCTGGGGTGCTTCCGTTGGAGTTGATGGATGATGCGCCATGCCCAACAACTCCCCCCGCCCCATCTCTTCTGCTTCTTCTAGGAGAAAGAATGCATATACATATCATCCCAAACGCCTTTCGGATATATCGATCATACATCCCCGGTACGTTGCAACGTTAGTTTTTGCGTAGAGTTTGATTTTCGTCAATGGGAGCCCATGTGCAAACCCTAGTTAAGTGAGCATATGATATGATTGATGATGATTCTTAGCAAAAAAGCTAATCATGGGGAGCAGGCGATGCTCAGCCCACCAAGAGGGTGAAGAAAGCTGAGAGATGCCCAAATTTGTTTTATACTACATGAGACTAGGAGAGATCTTTTGATCTACCCCACCCCACCTGTGCCTTTGTCCTGTGGGTAACCATTTCTAATGCGTTCCTTTCACATGTGCTCCTCCTGGCAGCTGCCATTATTTATTAAAAACCTTCCAGAAACAGACCGGTTTCCTAACCCTGTGGATCGTCTGTGAGGCGACGGCTGCACTGTCACTGAGGTCTTGTAGGAATGGACTGCCTTCCTAATCATAACTCCTTTGACCACACCTTCTGTTAGGCATATGCTTAGAACGCAAGGCAGCATGCGGCCGGCTCCTCTTGCCATGAGGGTGAAGGCTCATCGATCACATGCCCGTTTCTTTGGTCATCCACAAGCTGTTTTTGTCTCTGGCATGGTTGCTTGGGACGTGATGTTTGAAGCAAGCAGTTCAACCAATGATGGATACCTACTCTCGCTTGACAGCTTACTTGCCCAAGTGGAATGGAGGGGCCGAGTGGTCATTTCCTCAGTTGTTTAATGAAAAACACATCAGCAGTTGTTACTGATGTGTATAGGCTTTTCAATTGGTGATGGAAGAAAGGAAAGAGTGGAAGCACATGAGACAAAAAATATTCAACCGACAGTAGTTGCATGTTTTTTTTCTTGATTTCTTTTTTTGGATTAAGTAGAGTACATGTCTGAGAGAAGCAAAGTGGTTGTTGTTGGATAACAACTCGAGCACTGGTAACTGAGCCCACAAGGATCATGTGGCCCATGCGGCCCATTTTTCTTTGATGTTCGGCCGGGTTGGTTTATAACCTCATAAATTCTGCACGGCACTGAATTTAAGTTCCATAACGATGGATGCCATTCCGACATGGCGTGTGTCAGTTGATGTCAAGATTCTGCACTCACTACAGTATACCAGACAAATTAATGGAGGACAGGTTGACAACGATCACTGCACAAGTCAACCCTGCTATTAAGTTTGGCACATAGTTTGACTACTAGCGATCACTGCTCAAGTCAACCCTGCTACTCCTATTAAGTTTGGCACATAGTTTGACTACTAGAAGGTGCAGATCACGATCTTCCTGGTCGACATGCAGCCTCTAGAGCCTTAGAGGTAACAATTTTTTTAGAACAGGATCAAAGGTTTTATTTACAAAAGGTCAAAGGTTATTTGCAAATTAGCGGTCAATTAAAAACGAAATTAGCCATGCATGCATCAGCTGTTTAATTAGTACGTATAATTTATGTTTTGATCCGCGTGACTGACATTTCTCTCTCTGGACCATCGATCAGCTGCTGCTGGAGGAGAAGGACCTGAGCTCGGAGTACCGCGCGGTGCTGGAGAAGTACCGTGCCAAGGCCGAGTTCTACGTGTGCTCCAACATGAACAAGAACCCCGGCGGCGCCGCCCGCAACGCGCCCCGCACCCCGGCGGGGCTCATCTTCATCCGGCCCTGGAACAACCTCCAATACGTGACCAACGCCGTCTTCCTCCTCACCGTGCACTCCGACCTCCTGGCCGCTCTCGGGGAGCCCCTCCGCTGCACCGTCGACGAGGACGCCGACACCTCGGACACGGGCGGCGAGACGGCGGCGGACGTCGTGGTCAGGGCTGAGGAGGTGCTGGCGTTCGCCAAGGCGCAGGCGGACTACATCCTGGGCACCAACCCGATGGAGACGAGCTACCTGGTCGGGTACAGCGACAAGTACCCGCGGCGGGTGCACCACCGGGCGGCGTCGACGGCGTCGTTCGCGGACGAGAAGGGGTTCATCGGGTGCGCGCAGGGGTTCGACTCGTGGTACAGCGCCGGGGAGGAGAACCCGCACGACCTCGTCGGCGCCGTCGTCGGCGGGCCCGACGGCGAGGACCGGTTCAACGACCAGCGCGGCGCGTACATGCAGACCGAGGCCTGCACGTACAACACCGCGCCCATGGTCGGCGTCTTCTCCAGGCTCATGGAGCTCGACGCGGAGGAGCGGCTGCGGGAGCAACGGGACCTGTGAAGCGGCTCGTCGCCGGCCGGTGAATATGTTCAGTAGGAAATGTTAATTGAATAACTGAGAAAAAAATGTGGAAAAAGAAAGAGTGGAAGAAGGCGATTTGTACATTCTTTTTGTTGATTAATTCGTATAGGTTTTACTTTGTTTCATTCGTGTAGGAATGAAATTTCGAAAAAAAAAGAGAATAAAACATGACCAGATTGATGGTTGACCTTGAGTTGACCAAGAGACAGGAAAGGCGGGAAAGGTTTTCCCTCTCACTGACACCGGGCCCCGCAGTCCAGTTTCCCTCCGTGGCACCGCGAAATTTCCATGTTGACTCCCCGCTGCCCGCCGAGAGGGTGGTGGTGGTGGTAATGCTCGAGAAGCAGTGCCCGATGTGTGTTCGACGAAATGTCATCGCCAGAGCTAGCGCTGCCATGGTCGCGCCCCCGTGCGCGTCACTCCGGGGGAACCAACGGCCTTGACCCCGTGCTTCTCCTGTCGGCGCGTGCGTGCCGGGGTCGATTCCGGTCGCCGCGCGCGCAGGGTGCTCGGCGTAATGGCTCCGTCGGCTGCCGGCACTGCATCTCCTTCGGGGCAGTGCAGTGCGTGCCGACATGCCCACTGAGACCGAGGTCAAGGAGAGGAGACCGACGGGGACGACTCCACACTCTGGTCGCTCGCTGCCATCCACTGGCCGAGTAGTTGGTGCGGTGGTGTCTTGACGCGGCCGCACCCGTGGGCTCGTACACGCGACGTCGCCGTCGGGGCCCCGAGATCGTACGGATTGCGCGTGCCGACCGCGCCTCAGGGTATCCGAATGCGGCGCGCACCCTTGTCGTGGCTAGGTACGGTACGTGGTCGATGTGCAGCTGCGGGGCGCCATCTGAAGCTGTTGGATCTTGTTAGTTTAGTGCACAAGCTCATTAGGTTGATTATGGATAGCAGCAGTTAAGTTATGCACCAAGTCCATGGCCACAAGATCGGCTAGAATACAATTAGTTCCACACGCCGGTTATATTCCATAGCTTAATACATATGTTGAAATGCTTGAGCCATGGGGTTTACTCGCTCTTTTGATTTGTTATTCTACTACGAGATGACCAAACCACATGGGAGGACAGTCTTTTTCTAATGCCAACAAAGGAGTCATAGCTTCAAGTCTGAAAGTTGCAATTATGTCGCAGCTGTATCCTTTCTATTGGTGGAAGATACATCATTATCATGACGATACTGTTTCGAAACAGCCATACTAGCTCACTGTACACTGACCCTCTTGATCTATCATCGTGGAATAGGACAACCGTAATACCATGTGAAAGCATTTGCTACTCCCATGGACATGCATATATGCCAGTCTCTCTCTCTCTCTCTCTCTCTCTCTCTCTCTCTCTCACACACACACACACACACACACACACACACACACACACACACACACACACACAGAAGGCTCTGGTTTGCTCACAAGAGCGAAGAATAAGCATGAAGCTATGTGTAGCAGTTCTCCTTTTTTACATGTTCCAGTTGATCCATGGACAGCCTGATTACCAAGGTGCGTTGCCCCTCAATTCTTATTTCTTACTGCTCTTTCTGTTCAGAAAATGCAGAAGGCTCTGGTTTGCTCACAAGAAGCACCTCTGTTGCTCATAGCCAAAAGTTTATTCAAGGTCGATGATAGAAATCCGTGATGCATAAGTGCATAACCAATGGTGATATAAATCTGTTTGACTTGTATTTTGTTTCCAGGTTTCATAAGCATCGATTGTGGTATCCCACTGAATTCTACCTACCAAGATTCCATTACAAATATAGTATATGTATCAGACTGTGGTTTCATCACCACGGGAGAAAACCGCATCATCTCCTCAGATTACATGGAGCCATCACTAGCGAAACGCTATTCCAATCTCCGGTTCTTTCCACACGGTCCGAGGAATTGCTACACCCTGAGATCCTTGGTGATGGGAAACAAGTACCTTGTTCGTGCATCCTTCTACTATGGAAACTATGATGGCCTGGGCAAACCTCCTGTCTTTGATCTTTACCTGGGGACAAACTACTGGCATGAAGTTAACTACAGTGATGCAGGAGCATTCAACTGGATGGACATCATACTTGTGGCTCCTACTGATTACTTGCAAGTTTGTTTGGTGAACAAAGGTATGGGTAATCCATTTATTTCTGGGCTGGATTTGAGGCCACTGAATACCACCCTCTACCCAGAGGTAAATGCAAGTCAATCCCTTGTGCTGGTTAATTCTAATCGGTTCCACATGGGGCCCACAGACAATTCAATAATCAGGTTAGTTTTCGACTTAGAATTGTTGTTATCAAATTTTAACATAAATCCGCATTAGCACCATCTTGATCAGCAGAAGTAAAATTTTGGTCGCTGAATATCCTGCGGAAAAATATATTTATAAATGACTGTAGGCTATAACCGCTGCTTTTAGCCTTATACTGCATAAGTTTTATCTGCAAGGTGTATTTTTTGACAGAGAGATGGTTGTTTTGACTCTAGTTAATTCAGTGGACTACAATACTGCATAAAACATATACTTCATTGGTCTAAACAGGTACCCCTCGGATCCCCTAGATCGCATCTGGACGACATATAATGCAATTCCGAACAGTACTAAGATATCTGCAACATTTCCAATGCATAATAACCTCAGGGATGTCTACGATGTGCCACCATCTGTTATGCAAAATGCAGCAACTGTTAATAGCTCAAGAATTGATTTCTCATGGAATCCATCTGATCCATCGGCGAACATAAACTCCAAATACTTCTTTATTTTCTACTTTGCTGAGCTGCAGCATGTACCGAGCAAAGCAGTGCGGCAGTTTGATATCATTGTCAGTAACAAGACATGGAACAGTCGACCTTACACCCCAACATTCCTATTCGCCAATTATTTTTCCGGTGTTGTGCAAGGGATGGAAAATTATAGTGTCTCACTTGTTGCTACAAAAAATGCAACACTTCCACCTATCCTCAATGCCATGGAGATGTACTTGGTGAAACCGATAACTGCGGTTGCAACTGATCCTGAAGACGGTATGGATTTAGTGATGCAGTATTAGTATGGACTAGAGAGGGTATAACCAGCTACAGTTACTATGTTAAGGGTCCTGTCTAATTTGCAATAGACAAAAGTCCACTTTCCAACTCTGAACCTTGACAAAAGTTCACTTTTCAACCCTGAATTCTAAAACCTTTCGATTGACAACCTCGGGTAGTCTCACTAGTGATTTAGTGTGACGTGCATGCCACATGTCCACCACATTACTGCCATGCCGTTGCCATGCCACTAAGTTCCGTCTATTGATCTGTTTCTACCATTTTTTCTTCTGTTTTTAGCATATTTTTTTGTGGAGGTTTTTTTATCCAAATGGTGGAGCTTGTTTTAGATTGTTTGTTGTTGTTGTGGTGTCTGTTTGTTCATGGCTGTGGTGTAAGTTCAAGACTGTGACGTAGACTTTTTTCTTAGCAGTAGAGAGGGTTGGATTAGACTGTCCTTTATCACATTTGAGGTGTATTAGCATCTTAAAGCTTGCCTGCTTGTCTGTTCGTTTAATTAACCATCTTCCTTGTTCTTGCAAAGCAGCGAGAGCTATGATGGCGATCCAAGACAATTTTGGTGTGGTAAAAAACTGGATGGGTGATCCATGTACTCCGAAAACTTTCATATGGAGAGGATTAAACTGCTCATATCCACCAGCAAATCCGTCTGAAATAATGGGACTGTAAGTTTCATAACTATGTTTGGATGAAATAAAGAAAAACCCATTCTCATACGCTGAATAATTTGACATTTATAAGAAACGTTTAGGACAAATGAACAAGAGAAGCTAACTGTTCTGGGTTTACTTTTTGGCAGAAACTTGTCTTCCTTTGGGTTAGTTGGTGCCATCTCTACTAATTTTAGAGATCTCAAAGCACTCCAGTATCTGTAGGTTCTTACTTCTCATAATCATTTCTTACTGTGGAATTTTAACATGCTACTGCCTTTTTTTATACTACTCAAAGTAAACCCACATGGATATTCTCCCCACCTGCTTTGTCTGGTATGTGTAGGAACTAGTAGTGTACTTTTTATTAAAACATGAAGGTTTGTAAAAGCTAAATTATATGCACATAATTCGCAGACATTTGAAAATTACCAAAAAGGGAATGCTTGTACTGATATTCTTAAGATGATTAGCTTGTTTACACATGGAGAGAATTACCTGAAACAATTTACGCCGTAGTACAGAGAAACTCTCTTGAACTTCTGGGTGGATAACAGTACATTTCTTAAATTGTCTGTGTCTCCATGTTTTCAGGAAAAAGAAAGAACTGTCTGTATCTCCATATAGGAACTCTGGTTACATGATATGTGCTTCCTCGTTTTTCTACACCGTTCACCAAAAATATACTGTCAGAAAACTAATGATATAGTTTGGGAGACAAACGTAACTCTCTTCATCACATGCAGTGACTAGATGCATACTTTTGCCTTTTGTATTCAGTCATGCAGTGAAGCTGAAAATAACACTTCCGAAAATGTTGTATTTCCCGCTTTCCTTATTAGCTGTAATTCACAAGATCTGTTACTCCTTCCAGGGATTTGTCACACAACAAATTATCTGGTCCTATTCCAAATTTTATCGGGGAACTTTCATCACTAATGTTTCTGTAAGTTTTATTACGTATCTGTTCGTTATTGAATCTGGGCACAACTTTTTCCTCGCAATGGTTCATATACCATGTTTTTCCTTTATAGGGATTTGTCCAGCAATGATCTGAGTGGACCAATTCCCTACAGCCTTTTACAAAGGTCCCAAAATGGATCCCTATCACTAAGGTATGTTCAACTGCCAAAATTTAACTAACTTTGAATATATTTTTCAAAGAAAAAAATACACACTAATATGTAAATCAGTAAATGCTCATCGTTTTCGGATGATGTGAGTAATATTTAAAAAAAATGATGATTTAATATCATACTAACTGCTTTAACTTATATGCTTTGCTATTTGGGCCTTTTGTTTTTCAATTTCTTTGACTGCTCATTCAGTAAGGTGTATTACTTCTGGTTAGCTGGAAAGATAAGTTACATCATCATCACTTATCAACTGTAATAGATAATTCAATAAGGACCGGTAACTCTAGTGAATAGAATAATATGCTAACGGTTGGAAAGAATCTTATACTTATATCAGTTTACTTTGTCCCAGTGCATTTCATGGGTAGTTTCATTTCTTCAAGAGCATTCATTATGAAAGCACCTTTAAAAATAGTGTCAGTATTACATTTTACTATCTAACTATTAGGTCTGATTGATCAGTGTATTTATAGAGAAGTAGTGGTTCCTTCCAGCATTTATAGTTGGTCATCTCTCTTTATTTGGAACACCACGGAAGCACATTATAATTTAACTATCGTGTATATTTATAATTGCCAGGGTCGGTGGCAATCCAAATCTTTGTGGCAATGATACTTCCTGCAGAACAGTTCGAAAGAAGATCAATGGGACACTTCTCGCTGCAATAGTTGTACCAATAGTTATTGCCATCACACTATTTGTTATATTATTTTTGCTGCGCCAAGCGCTCAAAGGAAAAGGTAACACAGTCAGATGGAAATAATGGTTTCTGTTTTGTGCATTACACAATTTTGTATTTCATCTATTTTGCCTTTTGTTATAAAAATAAAATAAAATGCTTGCCATTACGTTGTGGATGTATTCAGCTAAGCGAAAGGCTACTGGTCATGAAGATGGGTCAGCATTACTTGGGAGCCGAGAGTTCTCTTACAAAGAACTGAAGCATATTACAAATAACTTTAGCCAAGAGATTGGAAAGGGTGGGTTTGGACCTGTCTTCCTTGGTTATTTGGAGAACGGAAACCCAGTTGCTGTGAAAGTGCGTTCTGAGTCATCTTCCCAAGGGGGTAAAGAGTTCCTGGCTGAGGTAAAAACTGTGAATGTTCTATGTGTCACAATTAAAATATTCATGTGTAATCCTTTCATCTGTCTGTCCCCCAGATTTCTTCGTGTAGTCATCTGTGTACGAATTTTGATGAATGAATTCTTTAAGATTTTTTTTGTGTGGGTAGTTTTACAAAACTACACTTATTAATCATTCTCATCATGAGTTCTACTTAAATTATCTGAATGACAGTGCTGCATGCTATATTGCAGGCTCAACACTTGACCAGGATTCATCACAAGAACTTAGTTTCTTTGGTTGGCTACTGCAAGGACAGAAATCATCTGGCTCTTGTTTACGAGTACATGCCCGAAGGGAGCCTGCAGGATCATCTGAGAGGTTCATCTTGGCCATTCAAATGTGGATTCTTATATTGGCTAATCAAAGTTTTAGGCGCACTAAACCAGCTATATATGTGCTGTATCCTGAAAATCGGATTACAGAAACATTACATTTCATTCAAACGAGAACTGCATATACCTTCAATTATCCGTGATTACTAACCGAGTCCATGAAGTTTTCCAGAATCTTCTTTAAGCTAACTATGTTAATCTCTGTTGACATGGGAAGCCACTTCTACTAGTAAACCACTCACTTGGAAGCAGCGTCTTCAGATCGCCCTTGATGCTGCACAAGGTTCGGACATAGCTGCCATCTACTAGGTCCTGTGATTTCATTTGCACATGACTATTAACAAAAAAGTAGGGATAATTATTATTTTATGACAGGTCTTGAGTATCTGCACATCGCCTGTAAGCCAGCATTGATTCACAGAGATGTGAAGAGCAGGAACATCCTCCTGACCACAGATCTTGGGGCTAAGATCGCTGATTTTGGCCTGACCAAGGCTTTCAGCGACTCCAAAACACATATAACTACTGAGCCAGCTGGTACCATTGGGTACTTAGATCCTGAGTACGTCATGCACAGCATCAATATCTTCTCCTGTATACTCTACTTATTCAACATTGCCTGAAGTGTTGTTACTTTGTCATAATTAAGGACCCCTTCGTCTACCAATTGTTCAGGTACTTCCGCAGTTACCACATCTGCGAGAAAAGCGACATGTACAGCTTCGGCGTCGTCCTCCTGGAGCTCATCACGGGCCATGCCCCGGTCATACCGATTAGCGACAGCATGAGCATCCACATCGGCGAGTGGGTGCACGAGAGCCTCGACCAAGGAAACATCGAGAGCATTGTGGATGGAAAGATGGGAGGGGACTATGACATCAACTCTGTCTGGAAAGCTGCTGACTTGGCACTGCATTGCAAGAAAGAGGTCTCCCGGGAGCGGCCGACTATGGCGGAGGTGGTGGCACAGCTTAAGGAGTGCTTGGAGCTCGAAAACCGTCGCAGCGAGAGGAGAGGAGGCTTGTGTTCGAATGATGATGATTTGACCTGTCCTGGAGAGGGAAGTTTACTTGAGGTAGAGGAAGAAGAAACACAACAACAGCAAGGTGGGGAGATACAAGCGGCTGCTGGCCCTGCAATGAGATGATAGTTTTGATGATCTTATACATAAATGCTGGAGGTTGGAGCCGTCTTCTTTACCTTCTGGATAAACCTTCATCTTGCCTTTCTTTGTGAAGTTCTCAAATTTCTGGCAATGACTAGATGGAGTCTACCTGTTCTAGTCTAGATAAAAAAAATTGCGATGAAAGAAGCTCGAGTGGATCACCAGAGAATTCACATTCCGGTTTGGA
Organism: Aegilops umbellulata; assembly: GCA_032464435.1. NCBI lineage: Eukaryota > Viridiplantae > Streptophyta > Magnoliopsida > Poales > Poaceae > Aegilops > Aegilops umbellulata. Next base: position 303,197,634 of record CP136059.1, on the reverse strand, counting down.
CGGCGTGCAAGTGATACGTTTCTCAGTGTTTAGTGTTTAGATTGGACTTTCTTGTTGGCATGTTCGTCTTAGTTTGTCCGCGTTTTTTATGTTCTCTCCTCTTGGCAATACCAAACTTTGATCTCTTTATAATAAACATTATATTAATGCTGGGCGTCTTAGGATCCAGAGGCTGGGGGCAAATAAAGCTTCCATCATCTAAAAAATCGACCTACAAAATCAATCATGTATTTGTTGGTTGGTTCCCCGAAGGTGACACTTCTTTCCAATATTATTTTGACAAGCATTTCTGATAATGTGATGATCGATGATGCCACGGCAGGAATTTCTTGATTCTGATGATGCTGATGCAAGATGGCAATGTATGAAAACCTTGAAACCATATTGATGGCAATGTGTCGGCATTTTCACACATGTGGCAGTCCACTCGTTAATTTGTTTTGAAACAAGAAAATCAAGGGAAAAAATAAACATTTTCATTAGAAAAATCAGAAACTGATGATTTATTTGAAAAATCTTGCCATTCATTGAAGAAATATTGAGGAAAGGAACACATTGAGATATTCAGTAAAACATTAAAATATATTCCCTCCATTCCTAAATATTTGTCTTTCTAGATATTTCAACAAATGACTACATAAGGAGCAAAATGAGTGAATCTACACTCTAAAATATGTCTATATACATCTATATGTGGTACTCCATTTCAAATCTCTAAAAAGACAAATATTTAGGAACGGAGGTAGATGAAGAAGAAGATTTAGGCTAGAATTTCATTTTTAATGTATTTAAATAAAAGATATGTAATATAACAAATAAAACATTAAAAGTGTGGAAAATAGGGTAAACATGGAATTTAGAATAAAAATGTAATAGCCAAGGGAGTTACCAATCTAAAAGTTTAAACTGAAAAAAAATCACGGATTGATGAAAGAAAACCTTGTGAGGTTTTATGGAGAATGCTCTCCTATAGTCTGCATTTCCAAAATGTCTAGTACCTCGGGTGAACCTTTTTGGAATGTTTATGTTTTCCACCAATTATTTTAATTTCCCCTTATTTCTCATCTGTATTATTTTTGTATGTGGTCACTGGGCTGCCGCGTGAATGCGACCATCGCTCGCTACTTGATTGTCAATGGTCAAAACCCACTGTCTAGAGTTGAGAATATTCTATAGTTGATAGCGTCATTTGTGGTATCTCTTTGTGGTATTAGAATCGAGAGACCAAATTCAGATTTTCCTAATAATAATTGAGGGACCAAGGACACGATTTTCCCTAACTTTTTCTAAAGAACAGCGACATGAGAATAATTCCTTTTTCATGATTCTTTAGTGCGTGCTTGGTTGTCTCGCCTGAACGGCATGATCAAACAGAGGGGGGCATAGTAGGTTGCTTTACGCCACTTGAGCTAGCAACCCTGTTCAAACTCTAGTGCCCCCCTTGTGTTTGTGTCTGGCTGTGTGAAAGAGAAGAACACGATTCCAACTTCTTCATGGTGCAACATCCATAAGTGTGTAATTACTCCGGTAATTAGCCTGAATAAACCATTTTCCCATTGATTAAGTGCAATAAGGTGTGGGGTAGACGCTCGGATCTTTTGTGTGCGTAGGTGGTGACCTGCGTGCCCCTTGTGTTGATTTTCGGCCTGCGTGCTGCTAACTGATGCCCTCTATTCGATACCCGGTGGTGGATGGTTCGTGTGACTTTAAATGATTGTGTGGGTTGTTGACTCTCTTTCTATGACCTTATTTATAAAGTCGGGCATGCGCCTTTTCTTTAAAAAAACAAAAATTGCTTGCCCATGTAGGTCCCGGTCTATATGGAGCTCCCTGCCATGGATCACATCACGTCGATCCACGGAGAGTGAGACGCCGGAGCCACATTCCGTTTTGGCAAGCAAGCCAAGCCACGCGGCAGCTGAGTGATCCCGTCAGAATCAACTGCCCATGATCGATCGATCGTGCGCACAATATATATCTGTCTAGCTTCAGCAGCACAGCCTGCCGTTAGGGGACATGCACCCCGATCAAGATTCCATCATACTGTACGCGCTGGCTACCTATAATAAGGTAGCTTTTTAATTCAAAAATAATAATAAGGTAGCCTATAATAAGGTAGCTAGTTTTGTCGGAGCAGCTAGCTGGTCAGTGCCTTGCACACACGGGCGTCATCCGGTCGTCACACGACACGCCCATGCGTCAGCGATCGGGTTAGTTAGAGCATCTCCAATAGCCGCGCTAAACTAGCTCCGCGCCGCAAAATAGGCCGTTTTTGCGCGCGCGTAACGCGGCGGGGCGCTCCAGCGGTCGCGCAAAAACGGCGCGCGCGCAAAAACGGCGCGCGCGCAAAAACGGCGCGCGCGCAAAAACGGCTTGGGCACGCGGACAAAAACGCTTAGCCGCGCCGTTAATTTGGGGCGCCAGCTGCAGCGCGCGGCACACTCCAGCGCTCGCGCCCGCACATCCTCTCCCACCTCCACCCCGTCTGGTCGCGCCGCCGCCGCCGCCCGCGCCCCCGGCGACCGTTCAGGCTTCCCTGGCCTATCCCCGCGCGCCCGTGCTTCCGCCCCTTCCCCTTCTAGTCCCGCCGGCCATCGCGCGCCTCCGTCGTCCGAGGAACAGCGCCCGAGCGCTCGCTGCCGCGCCGCGCCCGCAAGGTGTTTGACAAAACGCCTACAAGGTATGTATTGCTCAAACTTCATGAATTTGATGCATGTTTTGAATTGTAGTTTTTAAAGTATAGTATTGAACATTGTAGATGAGTTCGTCGTATGATTCTTCCGAAGAAGAATTTGATATGGAAGAGGAGGAGGATCTTGCAATGATCCTAGCTATGCATATTAAAAAAAACCGAAGCACGGTGGTTCGGTTATGGGTCGGCAGAAAATTTGGAGGGACATGATCGATGCCCACAACAGATTGATCAGGCATTATTTTGCGGAGAATCCCATATACCCCGAGTCGTATTTTCGTCGCCGGTTTAGGATGAGCACCGAGTTGTTCAGGCGCATTGCAGAGAAACTAGCGAGCCATGCCCGTTTTTTCCAGCAAAGGAGGAATGCCGCCGGAGAGCTAGGTCATAGCACCTTTCAGAAGGTGACAGCCGCTTTGCGTATGTTGGCATACGGTATACCGGCTTGCGTATGTTGGCATACGGTATACCGGCTGATCTTGTTGATGATCACTTGGCTATGGGTGAGAGCCAAGCCATCATGTGTGTCAAGCGCTTTGCAGTGGGAATTGTGTGTTGGGGAACGTTGCAGAAAATTAAAATTTTTCCTACGGTTTCACCAAGATCCATCTATGAGTTCATCTAAGCAACGAGTCATGGGAGAGAGATTGCATCTACATACCACTTTGTAGATCGCGAGCGGAAGCGTTCAAGGAACGGGGATGAGGTAGTCGTACACGACGTGATCCAAATCACCGGAGATCCTAGCACCGAATGGACGGCACCTCCGCGTTCAACACACGTACGGTCAGCATAACGTCTCCTTCTTCTTGATCCAGCAAGGCAAATGAGAGGTTGAGGAAGATGGCTCCAGCAGCAACACGACGGCGCGGTGATGGTGGAGCTGCAGTACTCCGGCAGGGCTTCACCGAGCTCTACGGAGGAGGAGGAGGTGTTGGAGAGGGAGAGGGAGGCGCCAAGGACCAGGGTGCGGCTGCCCCCCTCCCCTCCCCCCTTTATATAGCCCCCTAGGGGGGGGCGCCGGCCCTAGGAGATGCAATCTCCTAGGGGGCGGCGGCCAAGGGGTGGGGCTTGCCCCCCAAGCAAGGGCCCCCCCTTTAGGGTTTCCCCATCCTAGGCGCATGGGCCTCTTGGGGATGGTTCCCCTTGGCCCATGCAGGCCAAGGCGCATCCCCTAGAGCCCATGTGCCCCCCCGAGGCAGGTGGCCCCACCCGGTGGAAACCCGGGACCCTTCGGTGGTCCCGGTACAATACCGATAACCCCGAAACTTGTCCCGATGGCCAAAACAGCACTTCCTATATAGAATTCTTTACCTCCGGACCATTCCGAAACTCCTCGTGACGTCCGGGATCTCATCCGGGACTCCGAACAACATTCGGGTTACTGCATATACATATCTTCACAACCCTAGCGTCACCGAACCTTAAGTGTGTAGACCCTACGGGTTCGGGAGACATGCAGACATGACCGAGACGGCTCTCGGGCAATAACCAACAGCGGGATCTGGATACCCATGTTGGCTCCCACATGCTCCACGATGATCTCATCGGATGAACCACGATGTCGAGGATTCAATTAATCCCGTATACGATTCCCTTTGTCAATCGGTATTTTACTTGCCCGAGATTCGATCGTCGGTATCCCAATACCTCGTTCAATCTCGTTACCGGCAAGTCACTTTACTCGTACCGTAATGCATGATCCCGTGATCAAACACTTTGATCACATTGAGCTCATTATGATGATGCATTACCGAGAGGCCCCGGTGATACCTCTCCGTCAAGCGGAGTGACAAATCCCGGTCTCGATCCGTGTCAACCCAACAAATACTTTCGGAGATACCCGTAGTATACCTTTATAGTCACCCAGTTACGTTGTGACGTTTGGCACACCCAAAGCACTCCTACGGTATCCGGGAGTTACACGATCTCATGGTCTAAGGAAAGGATACTTGACATTGGAAAACTCTAGCAAACGAACTATGCGATCTTATGCTATGTTTAGGATTGGGTCTCGTCCATCACATCATTCTCCTAATGATGTGATCTCGTTATCAATGACATCCAATGTCCATAGTCAGGAAACCATGACTATCTGTCGATCAACGAGCTAGTCAACTAGAGGCTTACTAGGGACATATTGTTGTCTGTTATTCACACATGTATTACGATTTCCGGATAACACAATTATAGCACGAATAAAGACAATTATCATGAACAAGGAAATATAATAATAATGCTTTTATTATTGCCTCTAGGGCATATTTCCAACAGTCTCCCACTTGCACGAGAGTCAATAATCTAGTTACATTGTGATGAATCGAACACCCATAGAGTTCTGGTGCTGATCATGTTTTGCCTTAGGGAGAGGTTTAGTCAACGGATCTGCGACATTCAGATCCGTGTGCACTTTACAAATATCTATGTCTCCATCTTGAACATTTTCACGAATGGAGTTGAAGCGACGCTTGATGTGCCTGGTCTTTTTGTGAAACCTGGGCTCCTTTGCAAGTGCAATAGCTCCAGTGTTGTCACAGAAGAGTTTGATTGGCCCCGACGCATTGGGTATGACTCTGAGGTCGGTGATGAACTCCTTCACCCAAATTGCTTCATGTGCTGCCTCCGAGGCTGCCATGTACTCCACTTCACATGTAGATCCCGCCACGACGCTCTGCTTGCAGCTGCACGAGCTTACTGCTCCACCATTCAAAATATACACGTATCTGGTTTGTGACTTGGAGTCATCCAGATCTGTGTCGAAGCTAGCGTCGACGTAACCCTTTACGACGAGCTCTTCGTCACCTCCATAAACGAGAAACATTTCCTTAGTCCTTTTCAGGTACTTCAGGATATTCTTGACCGCTGTCCAGTGTTCCTTGCCGGGATTACTTTGGTACCTTCCTACAAAACTTACGGCAAGGTTTACATCAGGTCTGGTACACAGCATGGCATACATAATAGAACCTATGGCTGAGGCATAGGGGATGACACTCATCTCTTCTATATCTTCTGCCGTGGTCGGACATTGAGCTGAGCTCAATTTCACACCTTGTAACACAGGTAAGAACCCCTTCTTAGATTGATCCATATTGAACTTCTTCAATATCTTATCAAGATATGTGCTTTGTGAAAGACCTATGAGGCGTCTCGATCTATCTCTATAGATCTTGATACCTAATATATAAGCAGCTTCTCCAAGGTCCTTCATTGAAAAACTTTTATTCAAGTAGGCCTTAATGCTGTCCGAGAGTTCTATATCATTTCCCATCAAAAGTATGTCATCTACATATAGTATGAGAAATGCTACAGAGCTCCCACTCACTTTCTTGTAAACGCAGGCTTCTCCATAAGTCTGCGTAAACCCAAACGCTTTGATCATCTCATCAAAGCGAATGTTCCAACTCCGAGATGCTTGCACCAGCCCATAAATCGAGCGTTGGAGCTTGCACACCTTGTCAGCATTCTTAGGATCGACAAAACCTTCCGGCTGTATCATATACAATTCTTCCTTAAGGAAACCATTAAGGAATGCCGTTTTGACGTCCATTTGCCATATTTCATAATCGTAGAATGCGGCAATTGCTAACATGATTCGGGCGGACTTCAGCTTCGCTACCGGTGAGAAAGTCTCATCGTAGTCAACCCCTTGAACTTGTCGATAACCCTTAGCGACAAGCCGAGCTTTATAGATGGTCACATTACCATCCGCGTCTGTCTTCTTCTTAAAGATCCATTTATTTTCTATGGCTCGCCGCTCAACGAGCAAGTCAGTCAAAGTCCATACTTCGTTTTCATACATGGATCCTATCTCGGATTTCATGGCTTCTAGCCATTTGTCGGAATCCGGGCCCGCCATTGCTTCCTCATAGTTCGAAGGTTCACCATTGTCTAACAACATAATTTCCAAGACAGGGTTGCCGTACCACTCTGGTGCGGAACGTGTCCTTGTGGACCTTCGAATTTCAGTAGGATCTTGATTAGAAGTGTCTTGATCATCATCATTAATTTCCTCTCTAGTCGGTGCAGGCACCTCAGGAACGTTTTCTTGAGTTTCGCCATTTTCCGGTTCAAGAGGTAACACTTCATCAAGTTCTACTTTCCTCCCACTTACTTCTTTCGAGAGAAACTCCTTCTCTAGAAAGGATCCATTCTTGGCAACAAAGATCTTGCCTTCGGATCTGAGGTAGAAGGTATACCCAATAGTTTCTTTAGGGTATCCTATGAAGACGCATTTTTCCGACTTGGGTTCGAGCTTTTCAGGTTGAAGTTTCTTGACATAAGCATCGCATCCCCAAACTTTTAGAAACGACAACTTAGGTTTCTTCCCAAACCATAATTCACACGGTGTCGTCTCAACGGATTTCGACGGAGCCCTATTTAAAGTGAATGCGGCAGTCTCTAAAGCATAGCCCCAAAAGGATAGCGGTAAATCGGTAAGAGACATCATAGATCGCACCATATCTAATAGAGTGCGATTACGACGTTCGGACACACCATTACGCTGAGGTGTTCCAGGCGGCGTGAGTTGTGAAACTATTCCACATTTTCTTAAGTGTGTGCCAAATTCGTGACTCAAGTATTCTCCTCCACGATCTGATCGTAGAAACTTGATCTTTCTATCACGTTGATTTTCAACCTCACTCTGAAATTCTTTGAACTTTTCAAAGGTCTCAGATTTGTGTTTCATTAAGTAGATATACCTATATCTACTCAAGTCATCAGTGAGGGTGAGAACATAACGATAGCCACCGCGAGCCTCAACACTCATTGGACCGCACACATCGGTATGTATGATTTCCAATAAGTTGGTTGCTCGCTCCATTGTTCCTGAGAACGGAGTCTTGGTCATTTTACCCATGAGGCATGGTTCGCACGTGTCAAATGATTCATAATCAAGAGACTCTAAAAGTCCATCTGCATGGAGCTTCTTCATGCGTTTGACACCTATGTGACCAAGGCGGCAGTGCCACAAATATGTGGGACTATTGTTATCAACTTTAACTCTTTTGGTATTCACACTATGAATATGTGTATCATCACGTACGAGATTCATTAAGAATAAACCATTAACCATCGGAGCATGACCATAAAACATATCTCTCATATAAATAGAACAACCATTATTCTCGGATTTAAATGAGTAGCCATCTCGAATTAAACGAGATCCAGACACAATGTTCATGCTCAAACTTGGCACTAAATAACAATTATTGAGGTTTAAAACTAATCCCGTAGGTAAATGTAGAGGTAGCGTGCTGGCGGCGATCACATCGACCTTGGAACCATTCCCGACACGCATCGTCACCTCGTCCTTCGCCAGTCTCCATTTATTCCGCAGCTCCTGCTTTTTGTTACAAATGTGAGCAACTGCACCGGTATCAAATACCCAAGAGCTACTACGAGTACTGGTAAGGTACACATCAATTACATGTATATCACATATACCTTTTGTTTTGCCGGCCTTCTTGTCCGCTAAGTATTTGGGGCAGTTCCGCTTCCAGTGACCACTTCCCTTGCAATAAAAACACTCAGTCTCGGGCTTGGGTCCATTCTTTGGCTTCTTCCCGGCAACTTACTTACCAGGCGCGGCAACTTCCTTGCCGTCCTTCTTGAAGTTCTTTTTACCCTTGCCCTTCTTGAACTTAGTGGTTTTATTCACCATCAACACTTGATGTTCCTTCTTGATTTCTACCTCTGCTGATTTCAGCATAGCATATACCTCAGGAATGGTCTTCACCATCCCCTGCATGTTGTAGTTCATCACAAAGCTCTTGTAGCTAGGTGGAAGCGACTGGAGAATTCTGTCAATGACCGCTTCATCCGGGAGATTAACTTCCAGTTGAGTCAAGCGGTTGTGCAACCCAGACATCTTGAGTATGTGTTCACTGACAGAGCCATTTTCCTCCATCTTACAGCTAAAGAATTTGTCGGAGACTTCATATCTCTCGACCCGGGCATGAGCATGGAAAACCATTTTCAGCTCTTTGAACATCTCATATGCTCCATGTCTCTCAAAACGCTTTTGGAGCCCCGGCTCTAAGCTGTAAAGCATGCCGCACTGAACGAGGGAGTAATCATCGGAACGTGACTGCCAAGCGTTCATAACGTCTTGTTCTGCAGGGAGAACAGGTAAGTCACCTAGCGGTGCTCGTAGGACATAATCTTTCTTGGCAGCTATGAGGATGATCCTCAGGTTCCGGACCCAGTCCGTATAGTTGCTGCCATCGTCTTTCAGCTTGGTTTTCTCTAGGAACGCGTTGAAGTTGAGGACTACGTTGGCCATTTGATCTACAAGACATATTGTAAATATTTTAGACTAAGTTCATGATAATAAAGTTCATCTAATCAAATTATTTAATGAACTCCCACTTAGATAGACATCCCTCTTCTAGTCATCTAAGTATAACATGATCCGAGTCAACTAGGCCGTGTCCGATCATCACGTGAGACGGACTAGTCAACATTGGTGAACATCTTCATGTTGATCGTATCTTCTATACGACTCATGCTCGACCTTTCGGTCTTCTGTGTTCCGAGGCCATGTCTGTACATGCTAGGCTCGTCAAGTCAACCTAAGTGTTTGCATGTGTAAATCTGTCTTACACCCGTTGTATGTGAACGTTAGAATCTATCACACCCGATCATCACGTGGTGCTTCGAAACAACTAACTGTCGCAACGGTGCACAGTTAGGGGGAACACTTCTTGAAATTATTATGAGGGATCATCTTATTTACTACCGTCGTTCTAAGTAAACAAGATGCAAAACATGATAAACATCACATGCAATCAAATAATAAACGTGACATGATATGGCCAATATCACATAGCTCCTTTGATCTCCATCTTGGGGCTCCATGATCATCTTGTCACCGGCTTGACACCATGATCTCCATCATCATGATCTCCATCATCGTGTCTCCATGAAGTTGCTCGCCAACTATTACTTCTACTACTATGGCTAACGCGTTTAGCAATAAAGTAAAGTAATTTACATGGCGTTTCTCAATGACACGCAGGTCATACAAAAAATAAAGACAACTCCTATGGCTCCTGCCGGTTGTCATACTCATCGACATGCAAGTCGTGATTCCTATTACAATAGCATGAACATCTCATACATCACATATAGATCATTCATCATTCATCACAACTTTGGCCATATCATATCACAAAGCACTTGCTGCAAAAACAAGTTAGACGTCCTCTAATTGTTGTTGCAAGTTTTACGTGGCTGAATTAGGGTTCTAGCAAGAACGTTTTCTTACCTACGTGAAAGCCACAACGTGATTTGTCAACTTCTATTTACCCTTCATAAGGACCCTTTTCATCGAATCCACTCCAACTAAAGTGGGAGAGACAGACACCCGCCAGCCACCTTATGCAACTAGTGCATGTTAGTCGGTGGAACAGGTCTCACGTAAGCGTACGTGTAAGGTTGGTCCGGGCCGCTTCATCCCACAATACCGCTGAAGCAAGATAAGACTAGTAGCGGCAAGAAAGTTGACAACATCTACGCCCACAACAAATTGTGTTCTACTCGTGCAATAGAGAACTACGCATAGACCTAGCTCATGATGCCACTGTTGGGGAACGTTGCAGAAAATTAAAAATTTTCCTACGGTTTCACCAAGATCCATCTATGAGTTCATCTAAGCAACGAGTCATGGGAGAGAGATTGCATTTACATACCACTTTGTAGATCGCGAGCGGAAGCGTTCAAGGAACGGGGATGAGGTAGTCGTACACGACGTGATCCAAATCACCGGAGATCCTAGCACCGAATGGACGGCACCTCCGCGTTCAACACACGTACGGTCAGCGTAACGTCTCCTTCTTCTTGATCCAGCAAGGCAAAGGAGAGGTTGAGGAAGATGGATCCAGCAGCAACACGACGGCGTGGTGATGGTGGAGCTGCAGTACTCCGGCAGGGCTTCGCCGAGCTCTACGGAGGAGGAGGAGGTGTTGGAGAGGGAGAGGGAGGCGCCAAGGACCAGGGTGCGGCTGCCCCCTCCCCCCCCCTTTATATAGCCCCCTAGGGGGGGGGCGCCGGCCCTAGGAGATGCAATCTCCTAGGGGGCGGCGGCCAAGGGGTGGGGCTTGCCCCCCAAGCAAGGGGGCGCCCCCTCCCCTTTAGGGTTTCCCCACCCTAGGCGCATGGGCCTCTTGGGGCTGGTTCCCCTTGGCCCATGCAGGCCAAGGCGCACCCCCTAGAGCCCATGTGGCCCCCTGAGGCAGGTGGCCCCACCCGGTGGACCCCCGGGACCCTCCGGTGGTCCCGGTACAATACCGATAACCCCGAAACTTGTCCCGATGGCCAAAACAGCACTTCCTATATATAATTCTTTACCTCCGGACCATTCTGAAACTCCTCGTGACGTCCGGGATCTCATCCGGGACTCCTAACAACATTCGGGTTACTGCATATACATATCTTCACAACCCTAGCGTCACCGAACCTTAAGTGTGTAGACCCTACGGGTTCGGGAGACATGCAGACATGACCGAGACGGCTCTCGGGCAATAACCAACAGCGGGATCTGGATACCCATGTTGGCTCCCACATGCTCCACGATGATCTCATCGGATGAACCACGATGTCGAGGATTCAATTAATCCCGTATACGATTCCCTTTGTCAATCGGTATTTTACTTGCCCGAGATTCGATCGTCGGTATCCCAATACCTCGTTCAATCTCGTTACCGGCAAGTCACTTTACTCGTACCGTAATGCATGATCCCGTGATCAAACACTTTGATCACATTGAGCTCATTATGATGATGCATTACCGAGAGGGCCCGGTGATACCTCTCCGTCAAGCGGAGTGACAAATCCCAGTCTCGATCCGTGTCAACCCAACAGATACTTTCGGAGATACCCGTAGTATACCTTTATAGTCACCCAGTTACGTTGTGACGTTTGGCACACCCAAAGCACTCCTACGGTATCCGGGAGTTACACGATCTCATGGTCTAAGGAAAGGATACTTGACATTGGAAAACTCTAGCAAACGAACTATGCGATCTTATGCTATGTTTAGGATTGGGTCTCGTCCATCACATCATTCTCCTAATGATGTGATCTCGTTATCAATGACATCCAATGTCCATAGTCAGGAAACCATGACTATCTGTCGATCAACGAGCTAGTCAACTAGAGGCTTACTAGGGACATATTGTTGTCTGTTATTCACACATGTATTACGATTTCCGGATAACACAATTATAGCACGAATAAAGACAATTATCATGAACAAGGAAATATAATAATAATGCTTTTATTATTGCCTCTAGGGCATATTTCCAACATTGTGCAAGTGTTTGGCGAGGAGTATTTGAGAGCTCCCAATGCTGAAGACGCCGCAAGGCTATTGGCGATGAACAAAGCTCGCGGATTTCCTGGCATGCTTGGCTCAATAGATTGCATGCATTGGAGTTGGAAGAATTGTCCAAAGGCATGGCATGGGCAATTCCACGGCCAAAAAAAGGGTTCCACTATAATCCTTGAAGCGGTGGCCGATCAGGAGACTTGGATTTGGCATGCATTCTTTGGAATGCCTGGATCTCTGAATGACATCAATGTTGTCAACCGGTCACCACTTATGAATAAGATTGCAAACGGTGAGTTGCCACCGGTGCAGTTTGTAGCAAATGGCTGTACGTACAACTATGGCTATTATCTAGCGGATGGCATCTATCCAAAGTGGCAAACCTTCGTGAAGCCGTTGAAAAAGCCGGAAGGTAAGAAAAATCTTGACTTCCACAATGCTCATGCGGCGGCTAGAAAAGATGTGGAGAGAGCATTTGGGATTTTGCAAGCCCAATTTGCTATTGTGAGAGGACCGGCTAGATTTTGGGATCAAAAAATGCTTTGGTACATCATGCACGCTTGTGTGATCATGCACAACATGATCATTGAGAATGAGCGTGGCCAAGATTTAGACTACTCACAGTATGAGCTCTTGGGAAATCCCGTGCGAGTGCGACGGAGGGCTGAAAGGGTAGCCCGTTTTGTTGCCTCCTATCATGCCATTCGGCGTCAATCAACGCACAATGAACTTCAGAATGATTTGATTGAAGAGTGGTGGGCATGGCATGGACGACAAAGAGCATGATGATATCTGCATTCGACATTGTATTATTCATGAACTATTTGTTGTGTTTATTGCATTTGTTGTACTAAATGATAAACTATTTATTTGAGTTGTAATGATAACGAAATTGAACTATTTATCGTTGATTTGTTTTATTTGTTTGATCATTTTTGCTATGTATAATAAGTGGTTTGTGCGGCGCGCGCGTGCTGTATTTTTGCGCTCTGCTGGAGCTGCGCGTGCGCGCTGCATTATAGCGCGGCTGCTGGAGCCAACGCGGCGGGCGCGCCAAACCAGCCGAAGCGCGCGCGCCAAACAGGTTTTTTGCGCGCGGCGCATAGCGCGGCTGTTGGAGATGCTCTTAACGGACTCGACTGGTCAGTTCAGGTCCCCCATCCATGCACAGCGAAACGTCAAAAGATTTGGCACGTACCACATACACACATACGTGTGCATCGCGTTCTAACATGCTAGGGTTTCAACGCCGAACACTTGAATTGACAAAGCAAGCAACATACATGCAGGCAGGCAGACATCACCAGGTCAAGATCGTTCTTGCAATTATTGTCGCCTAACAGCGGAGTCTCGAAGCAAAGCGTTTGATTGATTGAATTGGCTTGAATTCCATGACAACAAAGCAGGAGCACTACTACTTGGCTCTGTTTGGAACTTTGTGTACGTACATAGTAGGAGAAGTTTCTTGTATGAAAGCGCCCGTATGGTCGATCCATCACACTGTCCCAAAAAGAAGGGGAAAAGGAAAGTGTATGCATGCATGTATGTATGGTGAGTGCGTGCATATTCAAACCCCAAAGTTTGGGTTGTTGTGAGAAAAGGGAGGACACAAAGGTTGAACACGCATCACCTTTCTGGCTACTACTACCACTTAATCAGTTAGTTAGTTTACTCCACTTAGTTTACTGGGGTGTTGGATGATTGTGTTGTGTGCATGATTAATTGCATCCTTCTTCTTCCAACTTGACTTTGCTGTGATTAGGAAAGGAATTAAAGGGGAAATTGAAAGGGTTGATTTAGCTAGCTAGCTGCCGGAAAATGCCTAACTACCTTGATTTTCCAGACCAACCCGTCGGCATCTCTGCATCTGCTGATAGGAGCACTAATGTATACTACTACAACACCATACCATACCATTGGTTTCTTGTCAACAGTTTTAGAGAAAAGGTTTTGTCAACAGTTTTAGAGAAAAGCTTTGCTAGGATATCTGCATCTGCATCAACTGGTGAACTTTGCTAGGATATTTTTTGTCAACAGTTTTAGAGAAAAGGTTTTGTCAACAGCAACGAAACTTATACAGGCTACAAATCAGCATGTCTGCAATCTGTGTTAGGTAATGTAATCATATCGAATCACATGTTTATATATAATTACGTTAACTAAACAACGACTTGATTTACTTACGACGCGTTTGGTTCGGAACCGGTAACGCATTCGTTTTGCCGTATCAGGAAGCGCTGCTTCCGATTAATTTTACGCAATACGTCCATTGTTTGGTTGGTGCGGCCGAGTCCTGTTTTTCTAATCCCCTCTGATCGGGCGGTTTAGCTTTTCTGAAGTGATGTATCAGGAGGCGCTGCTACGGAAAACGTCGTGCGCGAAACAAACGCCAGCTACGGTTTTGGAAGTCGGTGTAATCGGAAGCCGCGCCTTTTTTGCGGAACCAAACGCGTCGTTAGTTCTTCCGCGTCAAGTGGTTTTCCTTTCAGCCGGCCTGCCATGTCAGCAAAAATTCGTTGATTGAGAGCTCGAGAAGACCACACTAGTCTTTTTCTTGTCAGCAAAGTAGCACCACTCCTAACAACTCTAGTTGCGAGGTGAGTATCTTGGCTTAGCTTGGAAGTTGTGCAGCTGCAGGCTACCAAAATGTATCCAAACAGACTCTGAAGGAGACGCTCAGGGGCAGGGGCAAGAAGTTTCCTTATATCTGAATATCTTTTTTGTTCTTTCTTTCTTTTTGTGGCTCTGTTAGATCAGAATTTTTTTTGTGAGATCATTTTAGATCGAGAAGGATAGTGGAGAAGACGGGATTGCAACAATCAGCGGCGACAGCAGTCCTGCATGCGAAACCATGGTGCTGGCCCGTTTTAAAACCCAGGAGCTGGTACGTTCTGTTGGGCCTGGGAGCCCAAACAATACGGTCTCACAAGCAGGCCGGCTGCTGAAAGCTCAGCCCAAAATCATGGTTACGCTACATCAAAGTATTCGAGAGCAACAAGTTAACGAGCGCTCCTTTCGGGAGGCTCACAACAATCAGCACCACTTGGTGCGCTCTCAGCCGCCCGCCACGTGTCGCGCTCTAGGTGCTCCTCTGGATTTTATTTTTTTATTTTTCCGCACACTTTTTCGGCTTTTTAAACGTTTTTTTTTGGGTTTTATTGACGTTTTCGGTTTTCCACCGGTCTTCCTTAAGTTTTGTAACAAAAAAAATTCGTTTTTTTGCGCCAAAAACGTGTTTTTTTCACGAGAGTTACGTTTTTGCTCCCGCGAGAGGCACGGTTTTAATTTCGCGAGAGTCATGGCCGTGACTCTCGGAAACTGAAAAATACGTGTTTTCTGTTTTTTTTTCTTTCCTGAGAGGCACGATTTTGCTTTCAAGAGAGGCACGGTTGTGCTTTCGCGAGAGGCACGGCCTTGCCTCTCGGAAACGAAAAAAAATGTGTTTTCTGTTTTTTTTCTCTTCCGCGAGAGGCACGGTTTTGCTTCCGCGAGAGGCACGATTGTCCTTTCACGAGAGGCACGGCCGTGCCTCTTGGAAACGAAAAAAATATGTTTTTTTTCTTTCGCGAGAGGCACGGTTTTGCTTCCGCGAGAGGCATGGTTGTGCTTTCGCCTCGGAAACGAAAAAAAAATGTTTTCTCTTCTTTTTTTTCCTTCCACGAGAGGCGCGGTTTTTGCTTCCCCGAGAGGTACGGTTGTGATTTCGCGAGAGGCACGGGCGCGTGCCTCATTCGGAAAGGGAAAAACCCCGTGCTCCCGGTTCGGTTTTTTCGTCTGGTTTTTTTCGTGAAAAACGTTCGTCAAAATCTATGAACATGGGATCTATTTTTGAAGATCTAGACGCGAGGAATCCAGCGATGAAAACGGTTCAAGATTTGGGCGCATAGTTTAAGAGATAAAACTTTTTGAATAAATGAATCTACGAAAAAAGGGAAAACTCTCAGGTTGCGACAAGTGACGCACATGCAGCGCGTCACTTGTCGCAACCTGGGAAGGTGGGAGTAATCTTTGCAACAAGTACTCCTTAACTAGTGATTTCGAAAGGGTGTGTCTTGCACATCTAAGTGAGTGAATCAAGCACAAAGAGGAAAAGAGAAAAAAGGAATTATCCACACGAATCTCGACGTAAGATCAATGAAATAGGACTTGAATGTGCAATACTTATGGCACATCTAGATGTGCTTTAGCAAAACTGATTTCAAAAATATTCCTGTTGGGTTTATTTAGTGCCACCTCGTCTATGAAGCGTGGAAGAGGCGACGAGGAAAGCTCTAAAACAAGTGGCTAAGATCAAATCTAGTATCAGTTCTTATCAGTTAAATATCTGATATGTGGGTCATATGCCCATAATAGTATTATATTTGTTTTTTTGAAAAGGCTGAAGGAAATATGCCCTAGAGGCAATAATAAAGTTATTATTTATTTCCTTATTTCATGATAAATGTTTATTATTAATGCTAGAATTGTATTAACTGGAAACATGATACATGTGTGGATACATAGAAAAAAAAGAGTGTCACTAGTATGCCTCTACTTGACTAGCTCGTTGATCAAAGATGGTTATGTTTCCTAGCCATAGATATGAGTTGTCATTTGATTAACGGGATCACATCATTAGGAGAATGATGTGATTGACTTGACCCATTCCGTTAGCTTAGCACTCGATCGTTTAGTATGTTGCTATTGCTTTCTTCATGACTTATACATGTTCCTATGACTATGAGATTATGCAACTCCCGTTTACCGGAGGAACACTTTGTGTGCTACCAAATGTCACAACGTAACTGGGTGATTATAAAGGTGCTCTATAGGTGTCTCCGAAGGTACTTGTTGGGTTGGCGTATTTCGAGATTAGGATTTTTCACTCCGATTGTCGGAGAGGTATCTCTGGGCCCACTCGGTAATGCACATCACTTTAAGCCTTGCAAGCATTGCAACTAATGAGTTAGTTGCGGGATGATGTATTACGGAACGAGTAAAGAGACTTGCCGGTAACGAGATTGAACTAGGTATTGAGATACTGACGATCGAATCTCGGGCAAGTAACATACCGATGACAAAGGGAACAACGTATGTTGTTATGCGGTTTGACCGATAAAGATCTTCGTAGAATATGTGGGAGCCAATATGATCATCCAGGTTCCGCTATTGGTTATTGATTGGAGACGTGTCTCGGTCATGTCTACATAGTTCTCGAACCCATAGGGTCCGCACGCTTAAAGTTTTGATGACAGTTATATTATGAGTTTATGAGTTTTGATGTACCGAAGGAGTTCGGAGTCCCGGATGAGATCGGGGACATGACGAGGAGTCTCGAAATGGTCGAGACGTAAAGATCGATATATTGGACGACTATATTCGGACATCGCAAAGGTTCCGAGTGATTCGGGTATTTATCGGAGTACCGGAGAGTTACGGGAATTCGTCAGGGAGTATATGGGCCTTATTGGCCCATACGGGAATAGAGGAGAGAGGCCAAAAGGAAGGAGGTGCGCCCCCCCCTCTGGTCCGAATTGGACAAGGGGTGCAGCCCCCTTTTCCTTCTTCCTCTCCTCCTCTTTCCTTCTCCCCTACTCCAACAAGGAAAGGAGGAGTCCTACTCCCGCTGGGAGTAGGACTCCCCCCTTGGTGCGCCCTCCTCCTAGGCTGGCCACCTCCCCCCTTGCTCCTTTATATACGGGGGCAGGGGGGCACCCCGGAGACACAACAATTGATCGTTTGATCTCTTAGCCGTGTGCGGTGTCCCCCTCCACCATAGTCCACCTCGATAGTACTGTAGCGGTGCTTAGGCGAAGCCCTGCGTCGGTAGAACATCAACATCGTCACCACGCCGTCGTGCTGACGGAACTCTCCCTCGACACTCGGCTGGATCGGAGTTTGAGGGACGTCATCGGGCTGAATGTATGCTGAACTCGGAGGTGTCGTGCGTTCGGTACTTGATCGGTCGGATCGTGAAGACGTACGACTACATCAACCGCGTTGTGCTAACGCTTCCGCTTTCGGTCTACGAGGGTACGTAGACAACACTCTCCCCTCTCGTTGTTGTGCATCACCATGATCTTGCGTGTGCGTAGGAAATTTTTGAAATTACTACGTTCCCCAACAGTGGCATCCGAGCCTGGTTTTATGTGTGGATGTCATATGCACGAGTAGAACACAAGTGAGTTGTGGGCGATATAAGTCATACTGCTTACCAGCATGTCATACTTTGGTTCGGCGGTATTGTTGGATGAAGCGGCCCGGACCGACATTACGCGTACGCTTACGCGAGACTGGTTCTACCGACGTGCTTTGCACACAGGTGGCTGGCGAGTGTCAGTTTCTCCAACTTTAGTTGAACCGAGTATGGCTACGCCCGGTCCTTGCGAAGGTTAAAACAACACCAACTTGACAAACTATCGTTGTGGTTTTGATGCGTAGGTAAGAACGGTTCTTGCTAAGCCCGTAGCAGCCACGTAAAATTTGCAACAACAAAGTAGAGGACGTCTAACTTGTATTTGCAGGGCATATTGTGATGTGATATGGTCAAGACCTGATGTTAAATTTTATTGTATGAGATGATCATGTTTTGTAACCGAGTTATCGGCAACTAGCAGGAGCCATATGGTTGTCGTTTTATTGTATGCAATGCAATCGCCCTGTAATGCTTTACTTTATCACTAAGCGGTAGCGATAGTCGTAGAAGCATAAGATTGGCGAGACGACAACGATGCTACGATGGAGATCAAGGTGTCGCACCGGTGACGATGGTGATCATGACGGTGCTTCAGAGATGGAGATCACAAGCACAAGATGATGATGGCCATATCATATCACTTATATTGATTGCGTGTGATGTTTATCTTTTATGCATCTTATCTTGCTTTGATTGACGGTAGCATTATAAGATGATCTCTCACTAAATTTCAAGATAAAAGTGTTCTCCCTGAGTATGCACTGTTGCCAAAGTTCGTCGTGCCCAGACACCACGTGATGATCGGGTGTGATAAGCTCTACGTCCATCTACAACGGGTGCAAGCCAGTTTTTGCATACGCAGAATACTCAAGTTAAACTTGACGAGCCTAGTATATGCAGATATGGCCTCGGAACACTGAGACCGAAAGGTCGAGCGTGAATCATATAGTAGATATGATCAACATAGTGATGTTCACCATTGAAAGCTACTCCATTTCACGTGATGATCGGTTATGGTTTAGTTGATTTGGATCATGTGATCACTTAGAGGATTAGAGGGATGTCTTTCTAAGTGGGAGTTCTTAAGTAATATGATTAATTAAACTTAAATTTATCATGAACTTAGTCCTGGTAGTATTAGCATATCGGATATGTTGTAGATCAATAGCTCACGATGTTGCTCCCTATTTTATTTTTGATATGTTCCTAGAGAAAACTAAGTTGAAAATTGTTAGTAGCAATGATACGGATTGGATCCGTGATTTGAGGTTTATCATCATTGCTGCACAGAATAATTATGTCCTTGATGCACCGCTAGGTGACAGACCTATTGCAGGAGCAGATGCAGACGCTATGAACGTTTGGCTAGCTCAATATGATGACTACTTGATAGTTTAGTGCACCATGCTTAACGGCTTAGAATCGGGACTTCAAAGACGTTTTTGAACGTCATGGACCATATGAGATGTTCCAGGAGTTGAAGTTAATATTTCAAGCAAATACCCGAGTTGAGAGATATGAAGTCTCCAACAAGTTCTATAGCTAAAAGATGGAGGAGAATAGCTCAAGAAGTGAGCATGTGCTCAGATTGTCTGGGTACTACAATCGCTTGAATCAAGTGGGAGTTAATCTTCCAGATAAAATAGTGATTGACAGAATTCTCTAGTCACCATCACCAAGTTAGTAGAACTTCGTGATGAACTATAATATGCAAGGGATAACAGAAACGATTCCCAAGCTCTTCGTGATGCTGAAATCGACGAAGGTAGAAATCAAGAAAAACATCAAGTGTTGATGGTTGATAAGACCACTAGTTTCAAGAAAATGGCAAAGGGAAGAAGGGGAACTTCAATAAGAACGACAAGCAAGTTGCTGCTCAAGTGAACAAGCCCAAGTCTGGACCTAAGCCTGAGACTAAGTGCTTCTACTGCAAATGGACTGGCCACTGGAAGAGGAACTACCCCAAGTAATTGGCGGATATGAAGGATGGCAAAGTGAACAAAGGTATATTTGATATACAGATTATTGATGTGTATTTTACTAGTGTTCGTAGCAAACCCTCGGTATTTGATACTGGTTCGGTTGCTAAGAGTAGTAACTCGAAACGGGAGTTGCAGAATGAACAGAGACTAGTTAAGGGTGAAGTGACGATGTGTGTTGCAAGTGGTTCCAAGATTGATATGATCATCATCACACACTCCATATGCTTTCGGGATTAATGTTGAACCTAAATAAATGTTATTTGGTGTTTGCGTTGAGCATGAATATGATTTGATCATGTTTATTGCAATACGGTTATTCATTAAAGTAAGAGAATAAATTGTTGTTCTGTTTACATGAATAAATCCTTATATGGTTACACACCCAATGAAAATGGTTCGTTGGATCTCGATCGTAGTGATACACATATTCATAATATTGAAACCAAAAGATGCAAAGTTAATAATGATAGTGCAACTTATTTGTCGCACTGTCGTTTAGGTGATATTGGTGTAAAGCGCATGAAAAAACTCCATGCTGATGGGCTTTTGGAATCACTTGATTATGAATCACTTGATGCTTGCGAACCATGCCTCATGGGAAAGATGACTAAGACTCCGTTCTCCGGAACAATGGAGCGAGCAACTGACTTACTGGAAATAATACATACTGATGTATACGATCCGATGAGTGTTAAGGCTCACGACGAGTATCCTTATTTTCTGACCTTCACAGATGATTTGAGCAGATATGGATACATCTACTTGATGAAACATAAGTCTGAAACATTTGAAAAGTTCAAAGAATTTCAGAGTGAAGTGGAAAATCCTCGTGACAAGAAAATAAAGTTTCTACGATCAGATCGCGGAGACGAATATTTGAGTTACGAGTTTGGTCTTCAATTAAAACCATGTGGAATAGTTTCACAAATTTGTACCACCGGGAACACCACAGCATAATGGTGTGTCCGAACGTCATAACCGTACTTTATTGGATATAGTGCAATCTATGATGTTTCTTACCGATTTACCACTATCATTTTGGGGTTATGCATTAGAGACAGCTACATTCACGTTAAAAAAGGGCACCATCTAAATCCACTGAGACGACACCGTATGAACTGTGGTTTAGCAAGAAACCAAAGTTGTCGTTTCTTAAAAGTTTGGAGTTGCGATGCTTATGTGAAAAAGTTTCAACCTGATAACCTCGAACCCAAATCGGAGAAATGTGTCTTCATAGGATACGCAAAGGAGACTGTTGGGTACACCTTCTAATAACAGATCTGAAGGCAAAATATTCGTTGCTAAGAATGGATCCTTTCTAGAGAAAGAGTTTCTCTCGAAAGAAATAAGTGGGAGGAAAGTAGAACTTGATGAGGTAATTGTACCTGCTCCCTTATTGGAAAGTAGTTCATCACAGAAATCTGTTCCTGTGACTCCTACACCAATTAGTGAGGAAGCTAATGATGATGATCATGTAACTTCAGATCAAGTTACTACCGAACCTCGTAGGTAAACCAGAGTGAGATCCGCACCAGAGTGGTACGACAATCCTGTTCTGGAGGTCATGTTACTTGACCATGATGAACCTACGAACTATGAGCAAGCGATGATGAGCCCAGATTCCGCGAAATGGTTTGAGGCCATGAAATTTGAGATGAGATCCATGTATGAGAACAAAGTATGGACTTTGATTGACTTGCCCAAGTGACCAGCGAGCCATTAAGATTAAATGGATCTTCAAGAGGAAGACGGACGCTGATAGTAGTGTTACTATCTACAAAGCTAGAATTGTCGCAAAAGGTTTTGGACAAGTTCAAGGTGTTGACTACGATGAGAGTTTCTCACTCGTATCTATGCTTAAAGTCTGTCCGAATCATGTTAGCAATTGCCAAATTTTATGAAATCTGGCAAATGGATAAACAAAACTGCATTCCTTGATGGATTTATTAAAGAAGAGTTGTATATGATGCAACCAGAAAGGTTTTGTCGATCCTAAAGGTGTTAACAAAATATGCAAGCTCCAGCGATCCATCTATGGACTGGTGCAAGCATCTCGGAGTTGGAATATACGCTTTGATAAGTTGATCAAAGCATATAGTTTTATACAGACTTGCGGTCAAGCCTGTATTTACAAGAAAGTGAGTGGGAGCACTACATCATTTCTGATAAGTATATGTGAATGACATATTGTTGATCGGAAATAATGTAGAATTATTCTGTAAAGCATAAATGAGTGTTTGAAAGGAGTTTTTCAAAGAAAGACCTCGGTGAAGCTGCTTACATATTAAGCATCAAGATCTATAAAGATAGATCAAGACGCTTGATAAGTTTTTTCAGTGAGTACATACCTTGACAAGATTTTGAAGTAGTTCAAAATGAAACAGTCAAAGAAAGAGTTCTTGCCTGTGTTACAAGGTGTGAAATTGAGTAAGACTCAAAGCCCGACCATGGCAGAAGATAGAAAGAGAATGAAAGTCATTCCCTATGCCTCAGCCATAGGTTCTATAAAGTATGCCATGTTGTGTAACAGATCTATTGTATACCCTACACTGATTTTGACAAGGGAGTACTATAGTGATCTAGGAGTAGATCACTGGACATCGGTCAAAATTATCCTTAGTGAAATAAGGATATGTTTCTCGATTATGGAGGTGACAAAAAGGTTCGTCGTAAAGGGTTACGTCGATGCAAGTTTTGACACTAATCCAAATGACTCTAAGTCTCAATCTGGATACATATTGAAAGTGGGAGCAATTAGCTAGAGTAGCTCCGTGCAGAGCATTGTAGACATAGAATTTTGCAAAAAACGTACGGATCTGAATTTAGCAGACCCGTTGACTAAATTTCTCTCACAAGCAAAACATGATCACTCTTTGGGTGCTAATAACATAGCGATGTGAACTTTCCGTGGAATCACTCAGTAAAATGCTTTAGCGGTTAAAATTTCCTACACATGATAAGGGCAACTCCAACCGATCTGATATACTCCCTCCATCCCAAAATAAGTGATTCAATTTTGTACTAACTTTGTACTAAAACTAGTACAAAATTGAGTCACTTATTTTGACACGGGGGGAATATATAACAGGGGATCCGACGGAGCAAAAACTTTAGTGAAGTATTTTTACTCCACTAAGATTTGGCCGGATCTAGCCGATCCCCTATACATAATGGAGTAAAATTCAAATTTGCATATTAGTCCAACCTACTTTCCATTTAAACAACCAAAATTGGCCACATTGTCTTGGCAACCGAATTTAAACAACCGAAACTTAACTCATTGTCTTGACCAGCGAAATTTAAACTAAACTTAAACTTAAAACTAGAACTGAACATAAATTAAAACTAATCTAATCTTCATCCTCATCCTTGCCATAGTAGAGATCAAGCCAATCTTGCCTCCACATGCCACCGCCCATTGGGTCCGGGCGGTGCCGTCGTCGCCGGAGTCTGGGAAGATGCGTCGCCACTCCTCGGCGTCAAACTCCTTCTCCGCGTTGTTGTCGTGGTCGCCGCCTTGCTCCTCGCCGTCGGAGGTGACAATGACCTCGTCGTCGACCGCCAGCTCCGCGAAGATGGCCCGCTCTGCCTCCACAAGCTCAGGGTGCTGACGACGAAGGTCCGCCATGTATTCCTCGTCGGCGGCCTGCACCGCGAGGCGCTCCCTCACCTCCCGGTCCTCCAGAGCCTTCGCCGCATTCACCACCCCCAGCGCCACCGGGACGAGGTGGACTGGCGCCGTCCCAAACAGAAAATTGAGCCTCGCCGCCGCTCCATGGAACCGGACCTGCCACCGGTCATATTCCAAGGCGGCGAGCTCTGCTGTGTGGAATGACCCGATCCACTTCTTCGTGTGGATCTCCCGGTCGGTGATCTCCGCCACCCAAGTCCCCCATGCACGTCGGCAGACACCGAGGTATTTCCTCTGCGGCTGTCACGGCGAAGCGAGGTCGGGGAAGTCAGAGATGCGGGTGGGGGCATGACGGCGGCGGGGCAGCTGCTCGAGGATGCGACACAGTGGAGCGGATCCGAGCTGCGGATCGACAGCGGGGAGCATCATGTCGGCGAAGCGAGGTCGGGGTAGTAACTGACATGCGGGTGGGGGCATGACGGCGGCGGGGCAACTGCTCGAGGATGCGATGCAGTGGAGCGGATCCGAGCTGCGGATCGACAACGGGGAGCGTCGACCATGCGTTCCAGCCATTGGGAGGAGGGGGCGGTCGGGGAACGATGGGGGCGTGCGCCGGTGATGGGAGGGGGAGGATGAGAGGCAGAGAAGGTGGTTAGAGAGGCGTGGAATTTTACTCGGCCGCCGAGTGGTGAAGGATAAATAGGGAGGTGGGGCGTGGCTAAGGATATTTTTTCTCCGCTAACGCAGATTGGGGATAGGCTAGATGCCAGTTAAAGGAGTAAACTAACTAGTTGGGGATAAGTTAGTTGCCCTAAGAAAGCATTGCAATGTCCCCTTCGCTGAAAACCTGAAAGCACTTTTTTTCTTGACATCTCATCTAGATGTTGGGTGGATGGATCATTGGTCTTTTGTGCAACGTACACCACAAATATGTGATTTTACTTCGGTTTTAGAATGCATGTGCTCTTCCATGTACGCGCGCAGATGCTACCCTGGTCCGGAGTCCAGCTATCAAGAGATAAGAGAAGGATGTTCCTACAAGGCTCCACAGAGATCAATGACTCTGGGCCGTTGGATCGGTTCCCTTGATGCGATTCTGGGCGTCGGATCAAGATATGGATGAACCTGGGCCATCGGATCTGAGGTAAACACTGCTGGAATGAATAATAATGACAGCAAAATGTAAATACCATGCCCCCACCGGGGTATTTTGGTCATTTCGCGTAGTGGGGGTATAAAAGGGGGGCGCTGCCGTGGGTGACCTAGCCGTCTCCTCCCCCGCACTCGTCGCCGCCTCCTCTCCTCCCCCGCGCCCTGCTCATCCCGCCTCACCGCCGCCTCCTCTCCTGCCCCGCGCCCCGCTCCTCCCGCCTCGCCGCCGCCTCCTCTCCTCCCCTGCGCCCCGCTCCTCCCGCCTCGTCGGCGCCTTCGCCGACTCGCCCTCCCCTCCCCTCCTTCTCCCTAGCCACCTCTTCCGCTCATGCTACGGTCGCCATCCGCCTCTTTCGCTCGCCCCGCGGTCGCCATCGAGGGCCTGTCGCTTGCGCCGCCGCTTCCCCGTCGAGCTCGCGCGTCACGCCTCAGGAGGAGAGGAAGCCCATGCTGCTATTCCCGGCGGAGCGCGGCCATCGAGGGCCTGTCGCTTGCGCCGCCGCTTCCCCGTCGAGCTCGCACGTCACGCCTCAGGAGGAGAGGAAGCCCACGCTGCTATTCCCGGTGGAGCGCGCCTCACGTCGTCGACGGGAGGATGCCAGGAGGAGCTCCGTCATTGGATCTTCCTTGGCAGCGGGCCAGCGCCAAGGAAGGTCACATCGGGAAGCGGCTCATCCTCGGCGGCGAGCCAGTGCCGGATCTAGTGCCTAACGCCTGCATCTCACGCGTCACCAAGTCGCCGACGGGGATGCTGCGCCGGCCGGTCGGAGGCCGAGCTCGCCTCGGCCACCAAGTTGCTGTCGGGGAACACAAAGTGCCTCCTTTGAGGACCTGGAGGTGAGCCCCCGTCAATTTTTGCTTGCTTGCTGTTCACCTTTTTTGTAAACTGACGTACTGCACTCACTTGATACAGTTCCTTTGAGATCAGCTGATTGATAGTTCATAGTTCGGCCAGGCTTTAGGTTAATGCAAGTCTTCTGATGACGTCCCTCTTACAAAAAGCATACAGTTATCCAGCAGAGTCTACAAATCCGTAGTTGATGTCCTCTTGTGTGTCATGTAACTTCTGAAAACAGCAGAAACTTATTAATTTTGAATAAAAGCCTCTAAGGAATACAAGTTAGGAATAAAAGATTGTTGCATCGAAGAGCAGTAGCACCTCCTTGTCATTGTCCATACCTGTTGATATGTAGTGTATCATGATCAACTACACTGCAAACATCTGCAAAACCCTTTGGTTAATCAATGTATAGTTTACTCCAATTAGTCATACATTTTCCTTTTTTTTGTTTACACATGTATGACATATGGTTAATCACTATATATTTTACTCCAATTAGTCATACATCTTTCATTTATTTGTTGCTAGAGGTCGCTGCAGCATGGATGTGAAGGGCATTGAACCAAGGTGAGCCTCCGCCTCACCCTCCCCTTCTTGCTCATGAGGCCATGACCCCGCAATAGACGTGAGTTTTGAACATTTTCTCCTCAATTGTTTTTCGAGTGATCCTTTTTGGTGTCATCGGATGCTTTCATGCCCTCCTCTTGCAACAGATAAATTTAATCAATTACAAAGCTATAGAAAGTATTCGTTTAGCATTGAAAACTTATACATTTTGTTTTAGAGAATATTTGAGTATGAAGCAACGAAGGATTATTTTGTGCGCCCCTATACTCTGTAAAAGTTTGGCAATGTGCATTTTTTTCATTTAAGAGTTCTACTTCTTGCAAGATAAGGCAAAGTGGCAAGCTTCTCCATTTGTATATCCATTTGTTTTTTCCTAGAAATGATGGCTGCATGTTTATGTTTTACTCCATGACTATAGTTTTACTCCATGACCACACTGGTTCTTGTAGGATCTAGCTACCTTGCGGTGACTTAGGATCATTGGTGTGTCATTTTTTTAGTTATTTTGTCAATCTGATTTTATGTTCTTCCTCGGCGAAGGCAGGTTAGAGGAAGTTGAATTAAGATTGTATGTTGCAATAACGTACCTAGGCATGTTGTATGTATTATCCTATGTTTTTAAGGCGACGCCTTACCGCCTTATGGAGGGGGGCGCTTTGGCGCCTAGGCGACGCCTAGGCGGGCGCTTTGGATGCCTAGGCGCCCAAAGCGGTCGATTTTCCAAAGCGGAGGGGGAGCGCTTCGACGCCTAGGCGTCGCCTTAGGGACGCTTTAAAACATAGGTATTATCCTGCTGTTGGTGATTCAATGGCATTTTTCAGTTTTATTTGTAGTGAAACTCAATGGAGCGTTGAGAGCATTTTCCTGTGCATGTACTCATCTTGGACGCCAAGTTTCCTAATACAAACTCATTCAACCACGTATATGTCTGCCCTGCACGCGGTTGATGTTTAGTTCTTTGGTTTTTGCATATGCAAATATGAATGTCTCTATCTCTAATGCTGTCGATTTCGAGGTACGAAAAAGCTTGAGACATTTGATTTTGGGTTAATCCCGGTTATGATCGTGCAGGCTTGATGTTCATATATGTGACTGTTGGCTATATGTACTCCTGTAGCCTGTTGTTGATCCCTGCATAGCTCCTTCATAGTTTGTTTTATATGTGCCCATACAGAGAAATTGTAAATGAACATAAATATATCTGTTTAAGAGCATTGTGTGTATTGGTCCTGCAATTAAATTGTGATGTCCTGTATTATTGATTCCTTCACTTTGCTACATACCTGTAGAAAGAGCAAATGGTGTATTGTATGCACTACTTGTCTCGGTTATATGGTTGGCAACCGTTGACTAATCTACTCAATCAAGTAGTTTACTCGGTTTAGCAGTTCTTTTCCATTTGGTTTACTCTCTCTGTATTCTTTGGGAGTATTTAGAATTGAACTATATTTTTATAGTAATTGATACTCACTGTGCCTCACGTGACAACGCTATGTCTAGGAAGAGGAGGGCATGTTGAACCATCGGCGTCAGCTTCACCTTCGTCCTCGGCATTGGTAATACGTCACTCCCAAGTCGTCTTTGTATCACTGCCAGGTACAATCTGGAATATAGATTGCTTGAATGGATGCGCGTCTAATTAACTCCATATATTTTGTTGTGGAAGAGTTCAATCATATAAAAGAAAGCATGAGTGAATATAATCCCTTATATCTCATGTTTTGGAATTTTCAATATGGACATAAATGAGTGAACAAAGAAGCTAAAATGTGCCTATATAAATCCAAATTAGAAAATGCTAGAACATCTTATAAGAAGGAGAGTATATCTTCTACTCTTTGAGTCATACTAAATGTTGGTTAAACTTATTTTATCAGTCTGCCACTTCTACATTTTCATCTATGACATATATTCTATATTTGCGAGTTAGGTAAAACGGGGAAGTGGTGCAGTAGGCCGCACTTGCTACACCATCGACCAAAGCATATGTGCCCCCCCCCCAAGGTTGCTGGTAACCGGATGCCAGCACCGCCGTCGATGCCCTCGTCGCCGCCCCCACGCCACACTTCCGAGCATGTTCACATGCCTCGCCCACACTTTCGAGTATGGTTAATTTTTTGTCCATACTCCATACTGCATAGTTAACCACCATCATACATGTGAAGATTGATAGCCGCATTTAATTACACCATAGGTCAATGTGGTTTTTAAGCTACTTTATTAAGTTTGAAAGCAATAGCTAGCTAGCTTTCAATTATTTTGAATTATGATGCCAGATTTGACCATTTACAGTTGGAATGGAGGGAAACATATAGGAAATGCACCGACGCTTGTTGGTTACCGTGGACATATATTCGTTTCCATGTTGTGACTTGGGGATCTTGCAGACTTAAAGTATGTCTCGGATTTAAGGATGTGTAAACGATGGCCAAGTGGCAGATTTGCATCATCCCATAAACTATGGGAGACATGGCTGTAGTTTTTAAGATGTATGGGAAAAGGCACTAGCCTAGGACTGGTTATTGCATTCTTAGTTAGGCTCTGTGTAGTAAGGGCATCCACAATATGAGTATTTGGGGCCTCTAAGACTGCCTCTAGGCCTATGAACACTGCCTCCATACACTGCATCGTCGGCCTCTAAGCCAAAATTCTTAGACATATATCTATCCATTGATATGGCATCTCCTTTTTCCTATTATTTAACATAATTTTTTGCTAGCAGTACATATAGCTTTGAATAGACATCTATTATTTTACTGAAGAGTTGAGTCCATGCATGTTTTTTCCATCTAATTTTATATTCTGGGTTGTATGGAAGTGATACTTTTTATTTCTACGTGATGATTATAAAAACACCTCACCCTGCTATTTTTGTTATATTAGATGTTCTCCTGCTTTGGCTAAATCAGAGAGAGACTTTAAGCATATTCATCTTAAATAATGACAGTCTTTTGTACTTGATATTGACTTTAATTGGCTCCATCTGGTATGATTGATCATGTTTTCTTAATTAAATGGCATGAATGTATATACATTTTGTAACTTCATTCACATTCTTGTGTTCTGCTTGTACTTTTGCAGTCTTTGGGGTTTTCTATGATAACAAGATGGTTTCTGGAAAATAACTGCTAGGAAATGTAGCTAGGCATGAAGCACGAGAAAGGCGGCAGTAAGATGTGCGAGTCAATGTTAATCTTCTTGCTTCAGGGATTTTCTATTTCGCTCGATGTTTGATGCTATTCATGTCCTTGAGGCCATGGTCATTGGCATCGGTTGTGACGCCCCCGATTCAATCGTACACTAATCATGCACGCAAATGTGTACGATCAAGATCAGGGACTCAAGGGAAGATATCACAACACAACTCTACAAATAAAAAAAAAGTCATACAAGCATCATAATACAAGCCAGGGGCCTCGAGGGCTCGAATACAAGTGCTCGATCATAGACGAGTCAGCGGAAGCAACAATATCTAAGTACAGACATAAGTTAAACAAGTTTGCCTTAAGAAGGCTAGCACAAACGGGGATACAGATCAAACGAGGCGCAGGCCTCCTGTCTGCGATCCTCCTAACTACTCCTGGTCGTCGTCAGCGGGCTGCACGTAGTAGTAGGCACCTTTAGTGTAGAAGGAGTCGTCGTCGACGGTGGCGTCACTACATATGCATGGATATATGTGTAAAGGGTCATATCAGTGGACTGAACTGCCGAATGCCAGAATAAGAGGGGGATAGCTAATCCTGTCGAAGACTACGCTTCTGGCAGCCTCTGTCTTGCAGCATATAGAAGAGACTAGTCTGAAGTCCTCCAAGTAGCATCGAATAGCATAATCCTACCCGGCGATCCCCTCCTCGATGCCCTGTTAGAGAGCGATCATCGGGTTGTATCTGGCACTTGGAAGGGTGTGTTTTATTAAGTATCCGGTTCTAGTTGTCATAAGGTCAAGGTACAACTCCGGGTCGTCCTTTTACCGAGGGACACAGCTATTCGAATAGATTAACTTCCCTGCAGGGGTGCACCACATAACCCAACACGCTTGATCCCATTTGGCCGGACACACTTTCCTGGGTCATGCCCGGCCTCGGAAGATCAACACGTTGCAACCCTACCTAGGCACAACAGAGAGGTCAGCACACCGGTCTAAACCTAAGCGCGCAGGGGTCTGGGCACACCTGCACGTTGCGTGGGCGGCCGGAAGCAGAACTAGCCCCCTTAATACAAGAGCAGGCTTACGTTCCAATCCGGCACGCGCCGCTCAGTCGCTGACGTCACGAAGGCTTCGGCTGATACCATGACGCCGAGTGCCCATATCTTTCCCGCGTAGTTGGTTAGTGCGTATAGGCCAGTAGCCAGACTCAGATCAAATACCCAGATCTCGTTAAGCGTGTTAAGTATCCGCGAACGCCGACAGGGCCAGGCCCACCTCTCTCCTAGGTGGTCATAACCTGCCCTATTGCTCCGCCTCAAAGATCCACTCGCGGGTACTCCTACGAGCCGACCCGTCTTTGTTCACCACATGTATCATGTTTAAAGTATAGTATATACCCGTGATCACCTCCCAAGTGATCACGGCCCGATAGTATAGCACAGCAGACGGGCAAGAATGTAGGGCCACTGATGGTAAACTAGCATCCTAAACTAAGCAGGTAGGATTGCAGGTAAAGGTATCAACAGTAGTAACAAGGACAGGCTATGCATCAGGATAGGAATAACGAAAGCAGTAACATGCTACACTACTCTAATGCAAGCAGTATAGAGGAGATTAGGCGATATCTGGTGATCAAGGGGGGGCTTGCCTGGTTGCTCTGGCAAGAGAGAGGGGTCGTCAACTCCGTAGTTGTACTGGGTAGCAGCAGCGGCGGTCTCGGTGTCTAGCGAGAGAAGAGGGGGAAGAAACAATAAATATTTAAGCAAACAGATGCATAGTGATGCATGACATGACAAGTAACGATGTTAGAGGTGCCCTAACGCGGTATAGGATGATACCGGTGAAGGGGGGAAACATCCGGGAAAGTATCCCCGGTGTTTCGTGTTTTCAAGCAAAGGAGCCGGAGGGGAAAAAGTTGCGAGTTTGATATGTTAGGAATGTGTGGTGGACGAACGGGATGCGTATCTGGGTTCGTCTTGTCGTTCTGAGCAACTTTCATGTACAAAGATTTTCCACCCGAGCTACGATTTATTTTATATTAATTTTCAAAGATTTAATCAATTTTATGGAATTATTAAATTTAAATAATAAACAGTGAAATACTTTTGTCACCCAGTGATGTGCCAGCCACAGTCAATGACATGTGGGGCCAGGTCAAAGTCAACAGCATAGTAAACTGTTGACTAGGTCAACCAATGAATAGTGCGTGGGTCCCGCGTGTCATTGACTTACATTAACTAAACAACCTTAATTAGTTTTATCTAAATGATGATTGGGTTAATTTATTCTAATTAGTTTAGTTAAACAGGATTAATTAATTTAATTAATTTAACAACTTTTTCTTTTTTTTAAACAATACAGGGGCGTGGGCCCTTACTGGAAGTGGCTCAGGACCCAATCGGGCGGGCGGTTACGGGGCGCCGGAGCCTGGAGAGGCCGGTGGCCGGCGGTGAGGGGTGAAGCGGGAGTGGCTAAGTAGCACGGCAGCAGCGGCCATAGGGAGCGGCGGGCGCGCGGAGCACGTAGCGGAAGGGCAAGGCTTCGAGCGTGCGAGTGAGGGTGGCCATAGGGAAGCGCCGGCAGCGGCAACAACAGACGGTCAGCAGCTGCGGTGGCCGCGGTCGCGGGGCACCGACAGCCAGCAAGGGTGGGCGACAGCGGGTGCGGGCGTGCACGCGCGGGCACGCAAGCGGGCACAGAGGCGCGCAGGGGGTGCAGGGGAGCGCCCAGGCGATGGTTCGGCGCGGGAGGACGCGGGCTTCAGAGAACTCCGGGCACGGCGACGGGTCTGCCAGGGAGGAAGAGAGGATGGGAAGGGGGCTCACATAGCCCTGTAGTTGAGCGAGGCGTGCTCGAGGAAGAGGACGAGGAAGGGGCAGCGTCCGGGTCGCCGGTGACGAGGGCGGTGGGGCGACGGGGTCGAGGGCGCGGCGCAGGAACGGCGGCCTCGGCAGGGGGCGAGGAGGAGGCCAAGGCACGTGGGGCGATGGCGGCGTCCGCGGAGACCTCACGCAGCGAGCACGCCGGTGAGGTGGCCGTCGACGAGGCAGGCCGCGGCGGTGGCGTTCCGAGCGGTGGCGGCGGTTCGATCCCCTTCTGGATCGGGGGAGCGAGAGAGACGAGAGAGTGGGGGGGAGTGGGGAGTGGATGTCGGTTAGGGTTTGGGTGCCCAGGGGAATAAGGAAATGCGTGGGGGGCGGCTGGGCCGGCCTGGTGGGCAGCTGGGCCACGGCCCGGCAGGGGCTTTGTTTCTTTTTTTTTGTTTAATCTTCTCTGTTTTCATTTTATTTTCACATTTCTGTTTTCTATTATAGTTTTAATAGCTTTTAGCTTTCTAAAATTATAAGACCAGTACCTAAATGGAGGTTGCAAAATTAGCCCACCGCCACAATATATTTTGGTATTTAAAATATTTAGTTTGCATTTTTATAAATTTCAAAAAGGCATTTATAATAGGTTTAGCTGCTGTTTTATTTATCTTAGTGCATTTGAATACTTTACGGAAGTGTGGTTTATTCTCCATAATTACCTACGCATTATATGGCACAACCCAAACATTTTAGTTCTAATATTTGAAAACTTTTAGTGTTTGCTTGATTTTGAATTTGAATTCGAACTGGTTTCGAACTAACGCGAGATTAGCAACAGTAATCGAGGTGATGTGGCATCATTAACAGAGGTTTACTGTAGCTTAAATATCCGGGCGTCACATCGGTAGTACTAATGGTCAGGTTGTAGTGCTTTCCCCCCTGTTGTTATATTGTTGGCCCCTGTTAATGTTTGTTGTACATTTTCCTTGATTTTCCGTTCTGCCTTGTTGTGCATTGGATCCTCAGTGGTTGGGTTGTACTGTTACATAAGAAGAATCCATCTGTCGAAAGCATTGAGCTTAATTTAGATATGTGGATGCAATCTTTTTTTTGTGTACAAGATCATTTGTGAATGAAGTTAAGACTTCGCTTAAAACTGGCATGACCTACATAAGAAAGATAAGATGGGTGCATTTGCTTTATTTTAAAAGTATAATGATCACAAATATTTACAGATTTCTTATTAGTATTTTGCATAATTGTGTTCTCTAACTGATCTGGTATTTCATTTTTAGCATGATACTTCTTTGCAGATACAAATGAGTAATTATCAATTGATATTTAACATCACATTTGGTAGTGGAAGATTTAGTAAAATAAGGTGGGTACATATCATTGATCAGTATATGGTATTTTTCGACCACATTAGTTAGTAGTTTTTTTAGTTTTGGTTTATTTTTGTTCCAATATAATTAAAGTGCTAGTATTTGCTTCTGTAAATGGCTTTGGTAACATTGTGAAATATATCTTTGACTTATGACTATGCATTAATTATTTATGTGTTGTTCATTGAGTGTCAATGTGTTTTATAGTACTGCCAGGTTAGAGTTTGGTGCCAGGGTCGTTGCTGGGTGCGTGGCTACTACTCCTTCGGATTCGGTTACTGTCTCAGGTGCTCAATGTACTACTGCAATAGATGCACTTGTTGGAAATATGCCCTAGAGGCAATAATAAAAGCATTATTATTATATTTCCTTATTCATGATAATTGTCTTTATTCGTGCTATAATTGTGTTACCCGGAAATCGTAATACATGTGTGAATAACAGACAACAATATGTCCCTAGTGAGCCTCTAGTTGACTAGCTCGTTGATCGACAGATAGTCATGGTTTCCTGACTATGGACATTGGATGTCATCGATAACGGGATCACATCATTAGGAGAATGATGTGATGGACAAGACCCAATCCTAAACATAGCATAAGATCGCATAGTTCGTTTGCTAGAGTTATCCAATGTCAAGTATCCTTTCCTTAGACCATGAGATCGTGTAACTCCCGGATACCGTAGGAGTGCTTTGGGTATGCCAAACGTCACAACGTAACTGGGTGATTATAAAGGTATACTACGGGTATTTCTGAAAGTGTCTGTTGGGTTGACATGAATCGAGACTGGGATTTGTCACTCCGCTTGACAGAGAGGTATCACCGGGCCCTCTTGGTAATGCATCATCACAATGAGCTCAAGGTAATCAAAGTGTTTGATCACGGGATCATGCATTACGGAACGAGAAAAGTGACTTGCCGATAACGAGATTGAACAAGGTATTGGGATACCGACGATCGAATCTCGGGCAAGTAAAATACCGATTGACAAAGGGAATCGTATACGGGATTAATTGAATCCTTGACATCGTGGTTCATCCGGTGAGATCATCGTGGAGCATGTGGGAGCCAACATGGGTATCCAGATCCCGCTGTTGGTTATTGCCCGAGAGTCGTCTCGGTCATGTCTGCATGTCTCCCGAACCCGTAGGGTCTACACACTTAAGGTTCGGTGACGCTAGGGTTGTAGGGATATGTATGTGCAGTAACCCGAATGTTGTTCGGAGTCTCGGATGAGATCCCGGACGTCACAAGGAGTTCTGGAATGGTCCGGAGGTAAAGAATTATATATAGGAAGTGCTATTTTGGCCATCGGGACAAGTTTCGGGGTTATCGGTATTGTACCGGGACCACCGGAGGGGTCCCGGGGGTCCACCAGGTGGGGCCACCTGCCTTGGTGGGCCACATGGGCCTTAGGGGGTGCGCCTTGGCCTGCTTGGGCCAAGGGGAACCAGCCCCAAGGGCCCATGCGCCAAGGAGACTTGGAGAGGGAGAGTCCAAAGAGGGGAAGGCACCTCCGAGGTGCCTTGGGGAGGATGGACTCCTCCCCCCCTTTGGCCGCACCCCTTCCTTGGAGGAAGGGGCAAGGCCGCGCCCTCCCCCCTCTCATATGCCTATATAAAAGGGGGCAGGGGAGGGGGGCAGCGCACCCAATGCCCTGGCTCCTCCCTCCTCCCTGCAACACCTCCTCCTCCTCCCGTAGTTGCTTAGCGAAGCCCTGCCGGAGTTCTGCTGCATCCACCACCACACCGTCGTGCTGGATCTTCCTCAACCTCTCCTTTCCCCTTGCTGGATCAAGAAGGAGGAGACGTCTCCCGTCCCGTACGTGTGTTGAACGCGGAGGTGCCGTCCGTTCGGTACTAGATCATCGGTGAATTGGATCACGGCAAGTACGACTACCTCATCCACGTTCACTCGAACGCTTCCGTTGCGATATACAAAGTGGTATGTAGATGCTATCTAATCTGAATACTCGTTGCTAGATGAACTCATAGATGGATCTTGGTGAAACCGTAGGAAAAATTTTAATTTTCTGCAACGTTCCCCAACAGTGGCATCATGAGCTAGGTCTATGCGTAGTTCTTCTTGCGCGAGTAGAACACAATTAGTTGTGGGCGTAGATGTTGTCAACTCTTCTTGCCGCTACTAGTCTTACCTTGCTTCAGCGGTATTGTGGGATGAAGCGGCCCAGACCAACCTTACACGTACGCTTACGTGAGACCGGTTCCACCGACTAACATGCACTAGTTGCATAAGGTGGCTCGCGGGTGTCTGTCTCTCCTACTTTAGTTGGAGCGGATTCGATGA
This sequence comes from Aegilops umbellulata, assembly GCA_032464435.1. Lineage (NCBI taxonomy): Eukaryota > Viridiplantae > Streptophyta > Magnoliopsida > Poales > Poaceae > Aegilops > Aegilops umbellulata. The sequence continues at coordinate 303,161,614 of CP136059.1, read as the reverse complement.
AAAGGGTCCTTATGAAGGGTAAATAGAAGTTGACAAATCACGTTGTGGTTTTAACGTAGGTAAGAAAACGTTCTTGCTAGAACCCTAATTCAACCACGTAAAACTTGCAACAACAATTAGAGGACGTCTAACTTGTTTTTGCAGCAAGTGCTTTGTGATATGATATGGCCAAAGTTGTGATGTATGATGAATGATCTATATGTGATGTATGAGATGTTCATGCTATTGTAATAGGAATCACGACTTGCATGTCGATGAGTATGACAACCGGCAGGAGCCATAGGAGTTGTCTTTATTTTTTGTATGACCTGCGTGTCATTGAGAATCGCCATGTAAATTACTTTACTTTATTGCTAAACGCGTTAGCCATAGTAGTAGAAGTAATAGTTGGCGAGCAACTTCATGGAGACACGATGAAGATCATGATGATGAAGATCATGGTGTCAAGCCGGTGACAAGATGATCATGGAGCCCCAAGATGGAGATCAAAGGAGCTATGTGATATTGGCCATATCATGTCACGTTTGTTATTTGATTGCATGTGATGTTTATCATGTTTTGCATCTTGTTTACTTAGAACGACGGTAGTAAATAAGATGATCCCTCATAATAATTTCAAGAAAGTGTTCTCCCTAACTGTGCACCGTTGCTAAGGTTCGTCGTTCCGAAGCACCACGTGATGATCGGGTGTGATAGGTCCTTACGTTCGCATACAACGGGTGTAAGACAGATTTACGCACGCAAAACACTTAGGTTGACTTGACGAGCCTAGCATGTACAGACATGGCCTCGGAACACAGAAGACCGAAAGGTCGAGCATGAGTCGTATAGAAGATACGATCAACATGAAGATGTTCACCGTTGTTGACTAGTCCGTCTCACATGATGATCGGACACGGCCTAGTTGACCCGGATCATGTAATACTTAGATGACTAGAAGAGGGATGTCTATCTAAGTGGGAGTTCATTAAATAATTTGATTAAATGAACTTTATTATCATGAACTTAGTCTAAATATTTACAATATGTCTTGTAGATCAAATGGCCAACGTAGTCCTCAACTTCAACGCGTTCCTAGAGAAAACCAAGCTGAAAGACGATGGTAGCAACTATACGGACTGGGTCCGGAACCTGAGGATTATCCTCATAGCTGCCAAGAAAGATTATGTCCTACGAGCACCACTGGGTGACGCACCTATTCTCCCTGCAGAACAAGACGTTATGAACGCTTGGCAGTCACGCTGCGATGATTACTCCCTCGTTCAGTGCGGCATGCTTTACAGCATAGAGCTGGGGCTCCAAAAACGTTTTGAGAGACATGGAGCATATGAGATGTTCGAAGAGCTGAAAATGGTTTTCCAAGCTCATGCCCGGGTCGAGAGATATGAAGTCTCCGATAAATTCTTTAGCTGTAAGATGGAGGAAAATGGCTCTGTCAGTGAGCACATACTCAAAATGTCTGGGTTGCACAACCGCTTGACTCAACTGGAAGTTAATCTCCCGGATGAAGCGGTCATTGACAGAATCCTCCAGTCGCTTCCACCTAGCTACAAGAGCTTTGTGATGAACTACAATATGCAGGGGATGGTAAAGACCATTCCTGAAGTATATGCTATGCTGAAATCAGCAGAGGTAGAAATCAAGAAGGAGCATCAAGTGTTGATGGTGAATAAAACCACTAAGTTCAAGAAGGGCAAGGGTAAAAAGAACTTCAAGAAGGACGGCAAGGAAGTTGCCGCGCTCGGTAAGCAAGTTGCCGGGAAGAAGCCAAAGAATGGACCCAAGCCCGAAACTGAGTGCTTTTATTGCAAGGGAAGTGGTCACTGGAAGCGGAACTGCCCCAAATACTTAGCGGACAAGAAGGCCGGCAAAACCAAAGGTATATGTGATATACATGTAATTGATGTGTACCTTACCAGTACTCGTAGTAGCTATTGGGTATTTGATACCGGTGCAATTGCTCACATTTGTAACTCAAAGCAGGAGCTGCGGAATAAACGGAGACTGGCGAAGGACGAGGTGACGATGCGCGTCGGGAATGGTTCCAAGGTTGATGTGATCGCCGTCGGCACGCTACCTCTACATTTACCTACGGGATTAGTTTTAAACCTCAATAATTGTTATTTAGTGCCAAGTTTGAGCATGAACATTGTATCTGGATCTCGTTTAATTCGAGATGGCTACTCATTTAAATCCGAGAATAATGGTTGTTCTATTTATATGAGAGATATGTTTTATGGTCATGCTCCGATGGTTAATGGTTTATTCTTAATGAATCTCGTACGTGATGATACACATATTCATAGTGTGAATACCAAAAGAGTGAAAGTTGATAACAATAGTCTCACATATTTGTGGCACTGCCGCCTTGGTCACATAGGTGTCAAATGCATGAAGAAGCTCCATGCAGATGGACTTTTAGAGTCTCTTGATTATGAATCATTTGACACGTGCGAACCATGCCTCATGGGTAAAATGACCAAGACTCCGTTCTCAGGAACAATGGAGCGAGCAACCAACCTATTGGAAATCATACATACCGATGTGTGTGGTCCAATGAGTGTTGAGGCTCGCGGTGGCTATCGTTATGTTCTCACCCTCACTGATGACTTGAGTAGATATGGGTATATCTACTTGATGAAACACAAGTCTGAGACCTTCGAAAAGTTCAAGGAATTTCAGAATGAGGTTGAAAATCAACGTGAGAAAAAGATCAAGTTTCTACGATCAGATCGTGGAGGAGAATACTTGAGTCACGAATTTGGCACACACTTAAGAAAATGTGGAATAGTTTCACAACTCACGCCGCCTGGAACACCTCAGCGTAATGGTGTGTCCGAACGTCGTAATCGCACTCTATTAGATATGGTGCGATCTATGATGTCTCTTACCGACTTACCGCTATCTTTTTGGGGCTATGCTTTAGAGACTGCCGCATTCACTTTAAATAGGGCTCCGTCGAAATCCGTTGAGACGACACCATATGAATTATGGTTTGGGAAGAAACCTAAGCTGTCGTTTCTAAAAGTTTGGGGATGCGATGCTTATGTGAAGAAACTTCAACCTGAGAAGCTCGAACCCAAGTCGGAAAAATGCGTCTTCATAGGATACCCGAAAGAAACTGTTGGGTATACCTTCTACCTCAGATCCGAAGGCAAGATCTTTGTTGCCAAGAATGGATCCTTTCTAGAGAAAGAGTTTCTCTCGAAAGAAGTAAGTGGGAGGAAAGTAGAACTTGATGAAGTGTTAACTCTTGAACCGGAAAATGGCGAAACTCAAGAAATCGTTCCTGAGGTGCCTGCACCGACTAGAGAGGAAATTAATGATTATGATCAAGATACATCTGATCAAGCTCCTACTGAAATTCGAAGGTCCACAAGGACACGTTCCGCACCAGAGTGGTACGGCAACCCTGTCTTGGAAATCATGTTGTTAGACAACGGTGAACCTTCGAACTATGAGGAAGCAATGGCGGGCCCGGATTCCGACAAATGGCTGGAAGCCATGAAATCCGAGATAGGACCCATGTATGAAAACGAAGTATGGACTTTGACTGACTTGCCCGTTGAACGGCGAGCCATAGAAAATAAATGGATCTTTAAGAAGAAGACAGACGCGGATGGTAATGTGACCATCTATAAAGCTCGGCTTGTCGCTAAGGGTTATCGACAAGTTCAAGGGGTTGACTACGATGAGACTTTCTCACCGGTAGCGAAGCTGAAGTCCGTCCGAATCATGTTAGCAATTGCCGCATACTATGATTATGAGATATGGCAAATGGACGTCAAAACGGCATTCCTTAATGGTTTCCTTAAGGAAGAATTGTATATGATGCAGCCGGAAGGTTTTGTCGATCCTAAGAATGCTGACAAGGTATGCAAGCTCCAACGCTCGATTTATGGGCTGGTGCAAGCATCTCGGAGTTGGAACATTCTCTTTGATGAGATGATCAAAGCGTTTGGGTTTGCACAGACTTATGGAGAAGCCTGTGTTTACAAGAAAGTGAGTGGGAGCTCTGTAGCATTTCTCATATTATATGTAGACGACATACTTTTGATGGGAAATGATATAGAACTCTCGGACAGCATTAAGGCCTACTTGAATAAGAGTTTTTCAATGAAGGACCTTGGAGAAGCTGCTTATATATTAGGCATCAAGATCTATAGAGATAGATCGAGACGCCTCATAGGTCTTTCACAAAGCACATATCTTGATAAGATATTGAAGAAATTCAATATGGATCAATCCAAGAAAGGGTTCTTACCTGTGTTACAAGGTGTGAAATTGAGCTCAGCTCAATGTCCGACCATGGCAGAAGAAATAGAAGAGATGAGCGTCATCCCTTATGCCTCAGCCATAGGTTCTATTATGTATGCCATGCTGTGTACCAGACCTGATGTAAACCTTGCCGTAAGTTTGGTAGGTAGGTACCAAAGTAATCCCGGCAAGGAACACTGGACAACGGTCAAGAATATCCTGAAGTACCTGAAAAGGACCAAGGAAATGTTTCTCGTTTATGGAGGTGACGAAGAGCTCGTCGTAAAAGGTTACGTCGACGCTAGTTTCGACACAGATCTGGATGACTCTAAGTCACAAACCGGATACGTGTATATTTTGAATGGTGGGGCAGTAAGCTGGTGCAGTTGCAAGCAAAGCGTCGTGGCGGGATCTACATGTGAAGCGGAGTACATGGCAGCCTCGGAGGCAGCACATGAAGCAATTTGGGTGAAGGAGTTCATCACCGACCTCGGAGTCATACCCAATGCGTCGGGGCCAATCAAGCTCTTCTGTGACAACACTGGAGCTATTGCACTTGCAAAGGAGCCCAGGTTTCACAAGAAGACTAGGCACATCAAGCGTCGCTTCAACTCCATTCGTGAAAATGTTCAAGATGAAGACATAGAAATTTGTAAAGTGCACACGGATCTGAATGTCGCAGATCCATTGACTAAACCTCTCCCTAAGGCAAAACATGATCAGCACCAGAACTCTATGGGTGTTCGATTCATCACAATGTAACTAGATTATTGCCTCTAGTGCAAGTGGGAGACTGTTGGAAATATGCCCTAGAGGCAATAATAAAAGCATTATTATTATATTTCCTTATTCATGATAATTGTCTTTATTCGTGCTATAATTGTGTTATCCGGAAATCGTAATACATGTGTGAATAACAGACAACAATATGTCCCTAGTGAGCCTCTAGTTGACTAGCTCGTTGATCGACAGATAGTCATGGTTTCCTGACTATGGACATTGGATGTCATCGATAACGGGATCACATCATTAGGAGAATGATGTGATGGACAAGACCCAATCCTAAACATAGCATAAGATCGCATAGTTCGTTTGCTAGAGTTATCCAATGTCAAGTATCCTTTCCTTAGACCATGAGATCGTGTAACTCCCGGATACCGTAGGAGTGCTTTGGGTATGCCAAACGTCACAACGTAACTGGGTGATTATAAAGGTATACTACGGGTATCTCTAAAAGTGTCTGTTGGGTTGACATGAATCGAGACTGGGATTTGTCACTCCGCTTGACGGAGAGGTATCACCGGGCCCTCTCGATAATGCATCATCACAATGAGCTCAAGGTAATCAAAGTGTTTGATCACGGGATCATGCATTACGGAACGAGAAAAGTGACTTGCCGATAACGAGATTGAACGAGGTATTGGGATACCGACGATCGAATCTCGGGCAAGTAAAATACCGATTGACAAAGGGAATCGTATACGGGATTAATTGAATCCTTGACATCGTGGTTCATCCGCTGAGATCATCGTGGAGCATGTGGGAGCCAACATGGGTATCCAGATCCCGCTGTTGGTTATTGCCCGAGAGCCGTCTCGGTCATGTCTGCATGTCTCCCGAACCCGTAGGGTCTACACACTTAAGGTTCGGTGACGCTAGGGTTGTAGGGATATGTATGTGCAGTAACCCGAATGTTGTTCGGAGTCTCGGATGAGATCCCGGACGTCACAAGGAGTTCTGGAATGGTCCGGAGGTAAAGAATTATATATAGGAAGTGCTATTTTGGCCATCGGGACAAGTTTCGGGGTTATCGGTATTGTACCGGGACCACCGGAGGGGTCCCGGGGGTCCACCAGGTGGGGCCACCTGCCTTGGTGGGCCACATGGGCCTTAGGGGGTGCGCCTTGGCCTGCTTGGGCCAAGGGGAACCAGCCCCAAGGGCCCATGCGCCAAGGAGACTTGGAGAGGGAGAGTCCAAAGAGGGGAAGGCACCTCCGAGGTGCCTTGGGGAGGATGGACTCCTCCCCCCCTTTGGCCGCACCCCTTCCTTGGAGGAAGGGGCAAGGCCGCGCCCTCCCCCCTCTCATATGCCTATATAAAAGGGGGCAGGGGAGGGGGGCAGCGCACCCAATGCCCTGGCTCCTCCCTCCTCCCTGCAACACCTCCTCCTCCTCCCGTAGTTGCTTAGCGAAGCCCTGCCGGAGTTCTGCTGCATCCACCACCACACCGTCGTGCTGGATCTTCCTCAACCTCTCCTTTCCCCTTGCTGGATCAAGAAGGAGGAGACGTCTCCCGTCCCGTACGTGTGTTGAACGCGGAGGTGCCGTCCGTTCGGTACTAGATCATCGGTGAATTGGATCACGGCAAGTACGACTACCTCATCCACGTTCACTCGAACGCTTCCGTTGCGATCTACAAAGTGGTATGTAGATGCTATCTAATCTGAATACTCGTTGCTAGATGAACTCATAGATGGATCTTGGTGAAACCGTAGAAAAAATTTTAATTTTCTGCAACGTTCCCCAACAGCACTGCAGTTACCAATCTTTGTTTTCTTAGTAGTATTGATGTGTTATTTCCTTTGAACTGTCTTGTTGACATTGCCTCCTCCATTTGGAGGTATCTCTTTCTTGGTTTGTTGTGGATACATGATATTTTAGTGACTATAACTGGTTCATATAGGCGGCCAACTGTAGTTGCCATTGTGGCTGGTGGGGAATTAAATAATAGTTGCATTTTAGTTCTCTATGTGCCTTGATGAAAATAGTAAGAGAGGGTTATGAACCAAAGGATCGGTTCCTCAGTTCCTCACTTCGTAAAATTGTTCAGTCAGACCACCGGTTACCTGACTAGAATGCTTCCCTGCTCACCTTTCCTACTAAGGTGGCCTTTGTTTGGGCTACAGCTTTTTATTCTCAGATTCTAGGCTTCTAAAATTAGAAGCTCAAATAAACACGCCGGATTCCCGTGTAGCTTCCTAGAATCCGATTCCAAAAATGAACTACCAGCGCAAGGAATCTGGAAGCATGGATTTTGACGATTCAGCAGATTCAAAACGATTCGTTTTGTGCCCTTGCCCCTATTTTCGCTCGAAACTACAACAAAACTGCCACCGCAGCCTCATCCAGTATCCACCCGCAGCCTAGGTCAACGACACCCAAATCCCCTCGTCCCCATGTCGACCGCGACGGCGACAACATCGACGGGGGAGGCGCGCCTGTTGCAGCTGGAGGATCGGGCGGAGCACGACGATGGCGGCGCGAGGGAGTACCGCAGGATCCGCGCGCGCGACCCGCCCCCATCCTCTGCCTTGGCTTTTCCCTCAATGACACTCGTAGTGGTCAGGTTCCGGTGGCTCCATGAGCGTCGGCCCCGGCGGTTCCTAAGCGGATGGGTCCGCCGCATCCGTACCTGCCCGAAGTCCGTCCAACCTCTCTACCCATCCCCAACCTCTGGCCACTGCCAAGCGAATGGATCTGAGCGCCTCTGCTCCTCCCTGACCTCCGGCCATGCCCAAGCTAATGGCAAGCTCCGGCGGCTGTGTCCGCTCTTCGAGTCACTATCCTTTGTTTGCGCCATCCCCAGCTCCGTACGCTTTCCCCCAAGGACCAGTTGCGCCATGCCTGACCTGCATCGCAGCACGACGACGATACCCACAAGGCCAGTGTATTCGGGGGTGTTGCAGATATTTCACAACACTTATGATTTTCCTAAAGCAGGGCAAATGATTTTCCTAAAGCGGGGCAAACAAACATGTTGCTTCAGATTTTCAGAATCTGCAGCTGCAGCTGATTCTCAGAATCCAAGCCGAAGCTGATTTTCAAGAATCCGTAACCCAAACAGTGGCATTATTCCTTTTTTGAGTTATATGTATGGAACCAGTGACGGCCAAAGCACGCAAATTTACTGTCCTAATTATAAGTAATGCGTCTGTTTGGGTTGTTTGCCTCTTTAGTCTCCAAATTGTATGCAAGCCAGACATGTTCCATTCACATGGTATTCAATAGATAACCTTTTGCACATTTACTAATATGACACTTCACCTGCCTGCTTGCCACTAAAGCTTAAAATTTTCTCTTACATAAAGTAGTTCAGCATGAAGCAACAAAGGTGTTGTTTGCCCATGGATCCCCATATATTTGGATTCATTACATGGCGAGTTTACATTGATCTTTTTCATTCAATATAGATAACAAACTTTGTTCCTTATATCTATTGAGACATGCCTTCATTTCCCTTTATAGGTATTAGTTTCCTGATTGAGTTGGTCGCAGCTGTCGTCATGTTTTTAACCCTGCTGCCCCAGTTATACTTCAACATGTAAAGTCGTTTGTTCTTATATCTGTTTGACACATTTTACGTGCACCTAATATTGACCCGTTTTCTTCATGCTGTACGTCTTTAGGTGGCATATTTGCTGACTAACCTCTTACTGATAAATGACAATGCCTTCTTCATGCACGACTCTACATGGTCGATTGACGTCGAGAATCATTTGCTTCAGCCCTGATGACCAGTTATCTAGATGGCAAGATGTTTCGATGAAGTTTATATTGCTATGCCATATTAAAATAGTGCTCTTAGATTGGCTCAAACTACTACTATGTCCTACTTGTGTTATGTCGTACTAAACCATCTCGATTCTCTTGGTAGTTTCGGCTGCATTTTCTACCACTCCCCAAACTAATTTAAAGGAAACATACATGAGTTGCTTGATGTCAGTTTACTAATCTTGCCTTCTTGATAGTTCCTTTTTGGTCACTGTAGATATCTATTGTTGTAAAAATGTTGAGATATCTTCTTCAGGAATATGGTTTTTTCTTCACTTTCAGGCCAATGCTACTCAACTTTTCTTTGAGCGACCTTTTCTTTGAGCGACGAGGAACTTCAGCCGTCCTTCGCGAAGGACTGCTATCTGATTGTCAATAGCCTCCTGTGTAAATCCTTCGCTTTCAATATTTTGTACTGTCTTGCTGCCCTATGTGCTACTCAAGCCTGATCTATTAAACATTCTTTGGCCTATTCCTTTGTGCTGAGCTTGATGTGCCTAAATTGTACTCTGTGATATGTACTTTGATTGGAAAATTCATGAGGTTAAAGATTTGCACTGCTTTTGGTGTTGAACCGTGCATTGATTACATACTTCAGGGCGTGCTTCTTACTGATTTAGCATTACCTGCTTGACAAAAGGTTAGGACCGGCACCCTCGCGCCAAGACGCGTTGCCGATCTAGTATATATGCAATCGTTCCACACGGTGAACTAGCACTTGCTCGTAGTTCAGCACACACACAGATTAAGGACCGCTTATAGCTAGCTTACAGAGTGATGGAAGATTCACCTTTTCTTTTATTCAGTTATTTTTGAGATTTTGGAGAAAAACAAATCTAGCCTTACATTGTTAACACACCAATTCACACTGCAGCGGGCATTTGGGGCAGTTAACATCATCAAAACTTTGAGTTTTATTGTCCTAAATCTAAGACAACATAATTGTAGTACAACTGGAGAGGATTTTTTTACCTCTGGGGAAAAGCCGTCATGGCCAGGATCCTCGTCTATGTGGCCCTCGCCGAACTCCTCGCTGAGCAATTTCTAAATAGAAAAAAAATATGTTTTTCGTCTCTCAAGTTTCACAAAAGTATAGACTTGGTCTCTCAATATTTTTTGGTATACATTTGCTTCTACAAATCTCAAAACTGGATAAGTTTGGACCAAAACCAGATTTTAAGCGCGTTGACCAGGTTTGACTATGTTTGACCGGGTTTGGCCAGGTTTGACTAATGAACAGTAAATTCAAAATAGTAGTAAAAGGAAAATAAAAAACCCTGAATTTTTGTGGCAGCCAAGATGCTTGGGTGCATGAAAATTTGAGTGGTGTTTCGACATCCGAGGAGCTCGTGGAAAAAAAACTAATTTTAGATAAAAAACAAAATATATATTTTTTCTTTTTGCTAGAGCTCGTCGGATTATTTGACCAGAAAAATTTACATGCACCAAGCATGTTTGTTGTCACAAAATTTCAGATTCTTTTGAATTTATTTACTATTTTTTGAATTTATTGTTCATCGGTCAAACCTAGTCAACAAGATCAAACCCAGTCAAATGTGGTTAAACCCTGGTCAACATGCTCAAATTCCAGTTTTGGACCAAACTTATCCGGTTTTGAGATTTGAAGAACCAAATATATGCCCAAAAAATTGAAGGGACCAAGTCTATACTTTACAAAAAAAAGCTTTCGTCCCGCTTTATATATAAAACAATGATCAACAGCACCCGGCACAAACGCACACCCCCACAACAGACGCACACCAACATCCAAGGCATGATACACAGGTGTTGAGCGCAGCAACACCATCCCTAGCACTACGCGAAGAGGTGAAGCCGCATATGACGAACCGTGGGCTCCACGGCGGCAGCTTCAGGAAGGGGACGACACCGAAGCGCCGCCACCGCCCGATCCGAGGATCAGAGTTTTCCTTGGAGCAACACAACGGGCAATGAGAGCCGCGACGACGCCTTCAAGAAGGGAACGAGCTTCACCGCCGCCGGTCCGTCCGAAGATAGAGCAGGTTTTTACCTCGGCCACCAATCACCACCATCGAACGCCACACCCCCAGCTACCACGTCGCCCACACGACCGTTGCAACCGGGCCGCACCAAGCCACGGGCTCTGCCCATGAGCCTCGCGAACCCACCACCAGGGCCACAGCCCCGACATCAAAGACCTTGACACCATCTCACCCGAGATCCGCCGCTACCCCAACAAAAGACACGAGCGGAAAGGACCCGCCTTTCACACCCCTAGGCTGCCCCAGTGCCGAGACTTAATAGGTCGGCCAAAACTAGCCTCTATCGCCCTGTCCTATGGCACCGGGCGCGAGACGAGCTCGGTCCTGCTGTCGGGCGCGAGGCGAGCATAATCCTGCTGCCGGGCGCGAGACGAGCTCGGTCTTGCTGCCATGCGTGAGACAAGGTCAGTCCTGCTGCCGGGCGCGAGACAAGTCTGGTCCTGCTGCCTGGTGCGAGACGAGTGATGGACCGCAGCTGGGGGAGGGCCAACCATCGACGAAGGTAGCAGACGAATGAACGAAAAGAAGGATCGAAGGTCGGCACATGCCGCACACCGACGGCCCGACACCGGAGATTTCCAGCCGCCGCCTTGAACGAGCCAAACCACCGCCATGAGCCACCACCACGCCGTGGCAGCCCACATCCACGCCGAGACCCCTAGGGGGAGCCCTGTGCCACCGTACCGACCTGCACCACTGGAAGAGGCCGGCCCAGTAGCTGATGCCACCGGCCACCCCACCATGGCACACCCCCGCTCCGGCCACCTCCAGCACCAAAGGACAACCGGAAACGATCGGACCACGCCGCCTCAGCCCGAGCCGCCCGCGAGAACAGCCAGCCGGAGGAGCAACCCGCCATATCTGGACCGGACCACCCCAACCCCGACGCCGCCCACCCTGCGCAGGCACCCTCCGCCGACCCCAGCAGCCCTCCACGCGCCGCCACCAGCCGCCACTGTCGCCGGGACGACCGCCGCGCCCTGCCCAGCGCCGCGCATACACCCAAGGCGGCTGCCCCGCACCAGCCAGCCCCGTGCGAAGGGAGAAGAAGGCCCGCCGGCGCCAGCGCCGGCCAGGCTTTGCCCGGCGGCGTGCATGTGTCAATTTGTCCATGCTACTCGGGACCGGTCAGATTAAATTTGATGTTCATGTGATTTGATAGAGCAGAGCAAACAGCTAGATAGAGTGAACATCAAATTGTCCAGGACGTTGGGCCGCGTCAGGGAGTAGAGCAAACTTTATGCTTTAGTGAATCGTGCCTCCGCTAATCATTGCGATTAGAGAGTGCAAACAGTACAGAACAGAGCATAGAAACGAGCAAACGAAAAACCCAAGCTAAAGATACAAAAAAGGTCCCTGCAAAAAAGGCCTCTTAATACGAAAAGTCCATTCTGCACCCGAGCTCATATACTCCCGCATGAACAGTAAAATCGAAAAAAAGTCAAAAAAATTTTAAAAAATTCCAATTTTTTTGAGAGAAACATTGACAAAAGTTCTAAGTGCCTGCAAAAATTCATCATGAAATCACATTCCTGTAAGGCGTGGCAAAAAAAAAACAAATTCAGTGCTTCAAAATGCATTTGAAAGTAGCTTTTTCAGAGTACTATTTTTGTTTTTTTTGCCACGCCTTCTAGGAATGTGATTTCATGACGAATTTTTGCAGGCACTTAGAACTTTTGTCAATGTTTTTCTCAAAATAAATTTGAATTTTTTTGAATTTTTTTCGATTTTACTGTTCATGCGGGAGCATATGAGCTCGGGTGCAGATTAGCCGCGTCCCTCTTAGTCAAGTTTCCTGGGTCTGTCTATGAAGGCCGGCCAGCGTAAGACATATTGTAGCAAAGCGTCACTCTCATTATTGAAAATGTCACCTCTATGAACGCACACATATGCACGCGCATACACTCACCTCTATGAACGCACACACGCACACCCTACCGCTATGAGCACCTCCGAGAGACTGAGCCGACATTTCATCTTGAGATTTACGAAGTCACCGTAGGCGCCTCGTCGTCGACGGGAACGTCTCCTCCCACTGAAAGCGCATCGCCGGAAATCCTGAAATAAATCCAGGAATAACGCGAGCACCAGGATTTGAACCCTGGTGGGTTGGGGATACCACTGTCCACCTAACCAACTCAACCACAGATTGATTCGCGCTACACCATTGTTGCATATATACAGAACTGTTATACAGCCAAACAACTTCTCGGAATGTTTAGCGCCTGAGCAATCCTGCACATCGTACAATACATGGCAGTGAACGGTATGATTCTGTTGTTCTCAAGAGGATGTCAGGATTTTTCATGAGCTTACCTATCCTCGCACGCCTGGATGGACCGTCCAACCAGCCAGCCAGTTTATCCACACTTTTTTGGTCTCATGGTTTGTTTGACAACATTCTTGCGCCAAGACCAGCGAACATGGCGTCGAGTTAACAGTTTTCAGCTCGACAGCCCCAAAGCTCGCTTCTGAAATGATATTACTGAAATTTTCATATACATGGATTAAAATTCAGAGACTCAAGCTTGAATGATGATGAGGGAGCGAATTTGTTGAACTCTGGTTTCATTTGATAAAGGAACCGGCCTTAGGCCTTTTGCTCTAAAACAAGATCTCGAAGACCTCTTACACGGAAGGTTGCTTTTCCTCGTTTTCGGCCAGTTTCGCAGATCAGTGGGTCATATCTCTACTTCTGTAGTGTAATGAAGGAGCTGTTTTCTTCCAGGTTCGAAAATTGAACGTAATAAATGACTTCACGCGGAATCAGTAATATGCTTCTCTTTCAAAACAAACTTTTTGAAGAATTATTACATGTAAGGTTCATTTCCTACATAAGAGAAGATAGCACTCTAATATTCTCCTTCACTAGAAAACATGTAATAGTATTTCTTTCTCTTGAAACATGTCATTCAGAAGAGCGAGTCCCGCGCAAATTAGATACTCGGTGGAAGGATCATTCATGAGTCTTGCACGCAAACTAGATTGTGTACAGCTCACATCACAGATATATGAATTTGCTTCGGTTTTACTAGTGTAGAATGCATGCATCTTGCATGTACGTTGTACGCACAGATGCTATCCTAGTCCAGAGTCCAGCTATAAATACAAAGACGTCCCCCTCGATGAACTACCACTTCCTCGTAGTTCAGCACAAACACACAAGGCTTGCAGCTAGCTTACAGGGTGATGGAGGATCCAACTTCACTTCTATTTAGTTATTTGTGTGAGATTTCGGAGAAAACCAAATCTAGCTTACACTATTATATAGGTTGCTCATCCATGCACCTATAGCGGGCATTTGCGGTAGCGATACCGTCACCAAAAGGGTTAATGTTGAGTTATGCCAGAAATAACAGCCAACTGAATTTTAGTACAATCCGAATGACTTTGCCAACTGCAGCCAGCACTCTGTCTTGGCAAACCTAATAGAAGGATTGTCAATGGGGATGTGCTACACGTCGGCCGGCAAAGATCCGCCGCCTCACGAGCTATCTGATTCGATGATGTGAGCGGTTGTGTCATTTTTCTTCTTTAATTTTTCTGCAACAAAACTTTTGTTGTAAAATCTGCTCTTCTTTAATTTCCTCCAATATGACCCTTGTTGTAAACCTTAACTTCTCTAATTTCCGACAACAAGACTCATGTTGCAAAAAAATTTATTTTCTCTAATTTTCCGCAACAAGAATCATGTTGCAAAACTTTTTCTCCTCTAATTTTCTGATTACAAAAATTGTAACAACATCTCCAACCGTGTCTAATTTTTTGCAATAAGAGCCATGTTGCAAAAATTGCAAACAACATCTCCGACCGCGTTGAAAGATGATGTTGTAGCAGCACCACCGTTGTTGTTGTCGCCGTTTGCAACTCAGTCATTGTCTCAGAAACTCGCCTAAGCAGCAACACCGCTTGTCCCTGGCCGCACATGTAGTCTCTTCTCTTCCTTCGCCGCATTGCCATGCCAACAGGGCACTACTTGCAAGACGGGGGACGTCGGTGGTCGTCTGCAGCACCCCGGAGACGGACCTTGTAGCGGTCGGGGCCACCCTGCAGCACCCGGTGGTTCAGCCTGCATCTCAAAGAGATCCGCTGCGCAGTGGAAGTAGTAGGTCGTCCCGCTTGAGGCAGGTGGTGGTGGTACTTGCAATGCAGTGGTAGGTGGCGGTGGCTTGCAGCAGCCGGTTTCTGCAGTCGTGATGGCTTGTACTAGTGTCCCGTGAAATCAAGACAGGAGGAAGAGGGGATGAGGATGAGATGCTCGATCTGGAGAAAACGGGGAGCCTAAGGTGATTCTGGATAATGGCCCACGTGATGCGTGGCAGCCAGCGAAGGCGGGGGACGCTAATGTGCCATCCACCGGCTGAAGGGAAGCTTTTCCCATTGCCAATACATGTATGCGGAGTTATAATTTTTTTAGCACAAGCATAGAAGGCAACATGCGACAGTGTTACAATAATTTAGTTACAGATAAACGACAAAAGATTGATAATGCTTTACCTTGCTCTTACCTTACTGAAATCTTAAGAAACGCATATTGCTATTGAAACTCAATCGGATACTACAACACGAACAATTTAGGTAAACTAAAAAAATTAAATGAGGAATATTCCAAATTAAACCTGGAATCATGACACCAGCGGTCACTACTCGCTAGTCGACTAGTCAAGGATAACATGAGCGCCGAAAGTCCGACAACATGGATTACATACAAGTGTAGTGTTGCTGATTGTGTACGTCCTAATAATGCAAAAGCTAGTGGTGAACTTGTATACTTTGTATCAATTGTTGGAGAATGTTGCAGAAAATAAAAAATTTCTACGGTTTCACCAAAATCTATCTATGAGTTCATCTAGCAACGAGTGATCAGAGTGCATCTATATACCTTTGTAAATCGCGAGCGGAAGCGTTCAAAGAACATGGTTGACGGAGTCGTACTCGTCGTGATTCAAATCACCGGAGATCCTAGCGCCGAACGGACGGCACCTCCGCGTTCAACACACGTGCGGTCAGCGTGACGTCTCCTCCTTCTTGATCCAGCAAGGAGAAAGGAGAGGTTGATGAAGATCCAGCAGCACGACGGCGTGGTGGTGGATGCAGCAGTCACCGCAGCAGGGCTTCGCCGAGCTTCTGCGAGAGGGAGAGGTGTAGCAGGGGAGAGGGAGTCGCCAAGACTTTAGGGTGCAGTTGCCCTCCCTCCCCCTTTATATAGGCCCCCCGGGGGGGCGCCGGCTCTGGGAGATGGGATCTCCTGGGGGGCGGCGGCCAAGGGGGGTGGAGTGCCCCCAAGGCAAGTCGGGCGCCCCCACCTAGGGTTTCCAACCCTAGGCGCAGGGGGGCCCAAGGGGGGGTGCACCAGCCCACTATGGGCTGGTTCCCCTCCCCACTTCAGCCCATGGAGACCTCCGGGATGGGTGGCCCCACCTGGTGGACCCCCGGGACCCATCCGGTGGTCCTGGTACAATACCGGTGACCCCGAATCTTCCCGATGGCTGAAATTGCACTTCCTATATATCATTCTTTACCTCGAACCATTCCGGAACTCCTCATGACGTCCGGGATCTCATCCGGGACTCCCAACAACTTTCGTATTACTGCATACTCATATCTATACAACCCTAGCGTCACTGAACCTTAAGTGTGTAGACCCTACGGGTTCGGGAGACACGTAGACATGACCAAGCCAGCTCTCCGGCCAATAACCAACAGCGGGATCTGGATACCCATGTTGGCTCCCACATGCTCCTCGATGATCTCATCGGATGAACCACAATGTCGAGGATTCAAGCAACCCCGTATACAATTCCCTTTGTCAATCGGTATTTTACTTGCCCGAGATTCGATCGTCCGTATCCCAATACCTCGTTCAATCTCGTTACCGGCAAGTCACTTTACTCGTACCGTAATGCATGATCCCGTGACCAAACATTTGGTTACTTTGAGCTCATTATGATGATGTATTACCGAGTGGGCCCAGAGATACCTCTCTGTCATATGGAGTGACAAATCCCAGTCTCGATCCGTGTCAACCCAACAGACACTTTCGGAGATACCCGTAGTACACCTTTATAGTCACCCAGTTACGTTGTGATGTTTGATACACCCAAAGCACTCCTACGGTATCCGGGAGTTACACGATCTCATGGTCTAAGGAAAAGATACTTGACATTGGAAAAGCTCTAGCAAACGAACTATACGATCTTGTGCTATGCTTAGGATTGGGTCTTGTCCATCACATCATTCTCCTAATGATGTGATCTCGTTATCAATGACATCCAATGTCCATAGTCAGGAAACCATGACTATCTGTTGATCTACGAGCTAGTCAACTAGAGGCTTACTAGGGACATGTTAGTGTCTATGTATTCACACATGTATTATGATTTCTGGATAGCACAATTATAGCATGAATAAAAGACAATTATCATGAACAAGGAAATATAATAATAATCCTTTTATTATTGTCTCTAGGGCATATTTCCAACAGTCTCACACTTGCACTAGAGTCAATAATCTAGTTACATTGTGATGAATCGAACACCCATAGAGTTCTGGTGTTGATCATGTTTTGTTCGCGGAAGAGGTTTAGTCAACGGATTTGCGACATTCAGATCCGTATGCACTTTGCAAATTTCTATGTCACCATCTTGAACATTTTCACGAATGGAGTTGAAGCGACGCTTGATGTGCCTAGTCTTCTTGTGAAACCTGGGCTCCTTGGCAAGTGCAATAGCTCCAGTATTGTCACAGAAGAGTTTGATCGTCCCCGACGCATTGGGTATGACTCCTAGGTCGGTGATGAACTCCTTCACCCAAATTGCTTCATGTGCTGCCTCCGAGGCTGCCATGTACTCCACTTCACATGTAGATCCCGCCACGACGCTCTGCTTGCAGCTGCACGAGCTTACTGCTCCACCATTCAACATATACACGTATTCGGTTTGTGACTTAGAGTCATCCAGATCTGTGTCGAAGCTAGCGTCAACGTAACCCTTTACGACGAGCTCTTCGTCACCTCCATAAACGAGAAACATGTCCTTAGTCCTTTTCAGGTACTTCAGGATATTCTTGACCGCTGTCCAGTATTCCTTCCCGGGATTACTTTGGTACCTTTCTACCAAACTTACGGCAAGGTTTACATCAGGTCTGGTACACAGCATGGCATACATAATAGACCCTATGGCTGAGGCATAGGGGATGACACTCATCTCTTCTATATCTTCTGCCGTGGTCGGACATTGAGCTGAGCTCAATTTCACACCTTGTAACACAGGTAAGAACCCCTTCTTAGATTGATCCATATTGAACTTCTTCAATATCTTATCAAGGTATGTGCTTTGTGAAAGACCTATGAGGCATCTTGATCTATCTCTATAGATCTTGATGCCTAATATATAAGCAGCTTCTCCAAGGTCCTTCATTGAAAAACTCTTATTCAAGTAGGCCTTAATGTTGTCCAAAAGTTCTATATCATTTCCCATCAAAAGTATGTCATCTACATATAATATGAGAAATGCTACAGAGCTCCCACTCACTTTCTTGTAAACGCAGGCTTCTCCATAAGTCTGCTTAAACCCAAACGCTTTGATCATCTCATGAAAGCGAATGTTCCAACTCCGAGATGCTTGCACCAGCCCATAAATGGATCGCTGGAGCTTGCATACCTTGTTAGCATTCTTAGGGTCGACAAAACCTTCCGGCTGCATCATATACAGTTCTTCCTTAAGATAACCGAATGCCGTTTTGACGTCCATTTGCCATATCTCATAATCATAGTATGCGGCAATTGCTAACATGATTCGGACGGACTTCAGCTTCGCTACGGGAGAGAAAGTCTCGTCGTAGTCAACCCCTTGAACTTGCCGATAACCCTTAGTGACAAGTCGAGCTTTGTAGATGGTAACATTACCATCCGTGTCCGTCTTCTTCTTAAAGATCCATTTGTTTTCTATCGCTCGCCGATCATCGGGCAAGTCTGTCAAAGTCCATATTTTGTTTTCATACATGGATCCTATCTCGGATTGCATGGCTTCAAGCCATTTGTTGGAATCTAGGCCCGCCATCGCTTCTTCATAGTTCGAAGGTTCACTGTTGTCTAACAACATGATTTCCAGGACTGGGTTGCCATACCACTCTGGTGTGGAACGTGTCCTTGTGGACCAACGAAGTTCAGTAGCAACTTGATTCAAAGTACCTTGATCATCATCATTAATTTCCTCTCCAGTGGATGTAGGCACCACAGGAACATTTTCCTGAGCTGCACTACATTCCGGTTCAAGAGGTAGTACTTCATCGAGTTCTACTTTCCTCCCACTTACTCCTTTCGAGAGAAACTCTTTTTCCAGAAAGGATCCGTTCTTGGCAACAAAGATCTTGCCTTCGGATCTAAGGTAGAAGGTATGCCCAATGGTTTCCTTAGGGTATCCTATGAAGACACATTTTTCCGACTTGGGTTCGAGCTTTTCAGGTTGAAGTTTCTTGACATAAGCATCGCATCCCCAAACTTTTAGAAACGACAGCTTAGGTTTCTTCCCAAACCATAATTCATACGGTGTCGTCTCAACGGATTTAGACGGTGCCCTATTTAAAGTGAATGTAGCTGTCTCTAGAGCGTATCCCCAAAATGATAGCGGTAAACCAGTAAGAGACATCATAGATCGCACCATATCCAATAGAGTGCGATTATGACGTTCGGACACACCGTTACGTTGAGGTGTTCCAGGCGGCGTGAGTTGTGAAACGATTCAACATTTTCTTAAGTGTGTGCCAAATTCGTGACTTAAATATTCTCCTCCACGATCTGATCGTAAGAACTTTATTTTCCGGTCACGTTGATTTTCTACCTCATTCTGAAATTCCTTGAACTTTTCAAAGGTCTCAGACTTGTGTTTCATCAAGTAGACATACCCATATCTACTCAAGTCATTAGTGAGAGTGAGAACATAACAATATCCTCCGCGAGCCTCAACGCTCATTGGACCGCACACATCAGTATGTATGATTTCCAATAAGTTGGTTGCTCGCCCCATTGTTCCGCAGAACGGAGTCTTGGTCATTTTGCCCATGAGGCATGGTTCGCATGTGTCAAATGATTCATAATCGAGAGACTCTAAAAGTCCATCAGATGGAGCTTCTTCATGCGCTTGACACCAATGTGACCAAGGCGGCAGTGCCACAAGTATGTGGGACTATCGTTATCAACTTTACATCTTTTGGTATTCACACTATGAATATGTGTAACATCATGTTCGAGATTCATTAAGAATAAACCATTGACCATCGGATCATGACCATAAAACATATCTCTCATATAAATAGAACAACCATTATTCTCGGATTTAAATGAGTAGCCATCTCGTATTAAACGAGATCCTGATACAATGTTCATGCTCAAACTTGGCACTAAATAACAATTATTGAGGTTTAAAACTAATCCCGTAGGTAAATGTAGAGGTAGCGTGGTGATCACATCGACCTTGGAACCATTCCCGACGCGCATCGTCACCTCGTCCTTCGCCAGTCTCCGCTTATTCCACAGCTCCTGCTTTGAGTTACAAATATGAGCAACGGCACCGGTATCAAATACCCAGGAGCTACTACGAGCACTGGTAAGGTACACATCAATTACATGTATATCACATATACCTTTAGTGTTGCCGGCCTTCTTGTCCGCTAAGTATTTGGGGCAGTTCCGCTTCCAGTGACCCTTCCCTTTGCAATAAAAGCACTCAGTCTCAGGCTTGGGTCCATTCTTTGACTTCTTCCCGGCAACTGGCTTACCGGGCGCGGCAACTTCCTTGCCGTCCTTCTTGAAGTTCTTCTTACCCTTGCCTTTCTTGAACTTGGTGGTTTTATTGACCATCAACACTTGATGTTCCTTTTTGATTTCTACCTCCACTGATTTCAACATTGAAAATACTTCAGGAATGGTCTTTTTCATCCCCTGCATATTGTAGTTCATCACAAAGCTCTTGTAGCTAGGTGGGAGTGACTGAAGGATTCTGTTAATGACCGCCTCGTCCGGGAGGTTAGTGTCCAGCTGGGACAAGCGGTTGTGCAACCCAGACATTTTGAGTATGTGCTCACTGACAGAACTATTTTCCTCCATTTTACAGCTGTAGAACTTGTCAGAGACTTCATATCTCTCGACCCGGGCATGAGCTTGGAAAACCATTTTCAGCTCTTCGAACATCTCATATGCTCCGTGTTGCTCAAAATGCTTTTGGAGCCCCGGTTCTGAGCTATAAAGCATGCCGCACTGAACGAGGGAGTAATCATCAGCACGCTGCTGCCAAGCGTTCATAACGTCTTGGTTTTCTGGGATGGGTGCTTCACCTAGCGGTGCTTCTAGGACATATTGTTTCCTGGCAGCTATGAGGATGATCCTCAGGTTCCGGACCCAGTCCATATAGTTGCTGCCATCATCTTTCAGCTTGGTTTTCTCTAGGAATGCATTGAAGTTCATGTTGACATGAGCGTTGGCCATTTGATCTACAAGACATTTATGCAAAGATTTTTAGACTAAGTTCATGATAATTAAGTTCATCTAATCAAATTATTTAATGAACTCCCACTCAGATTAGACATCCCTCTAGTCATCTAAGTGAAACATGATCGGACTTGAGTAGGCCGTGTCCGATCATCACGTGAGATGGACTAGTCATTATCGGTGAACATCTCCATGTTGATCGTATCTTTCATACGACTCATGCTCGACCTTTCGGTCTCTTGTGTTCCGAGGCCATGTCTGTACATGCTAGGCTCGTCAAGTTAACCTAAGTGTTTGCATGTGTAAATCTATCTTACACCCATTATATGTGAACGTTGGAATCTATCACACCCGATCATCACGTGGTGCTTCGAAACAACGAACTGTCGCAACGGCGCACAGTTAGGGGGAACACTTTCTTGAAATTATTATGAGGGATCATCTTATTTACTACCGTCGTTCTAAGTAAACAAGATGCAAAAACATGATAAACATCACATGCAATCAAATAATAGTGACATGATATGACCAATATCACATAGCTCCTTTGATCTCCATCTTGGGGATCCATGATCATCTTGTCGCCGACATGACACCATGATCTCCATCATCGTGTCTCCATGAAGTTGCTCGCCAACTATTACTTCTACTACTACGACTAACACGTTTAGCAATAAAGTAAAGTAATTTACATGGCGTTTCTCAATGACATGCAGGTCATACAAAAAATAAAGACAACTCCTATGGCTCTTGCCGGTTGTCATACTCATCGACATGCAAGTCGTGATTCCTATTACAAGAACATGATCTCATACATCACATATATATCATTCATCATTCATCACAACTTTGGCCATATCACATCACAAAACACTTGCTGCAAAAACAAGTTAGACGTCCTCTAATTGTTGTTGCAAGTTTTACGTGGCTACAATAGGGTTCTAGCAAGAACGTTTTCTTACCTACGTGAAAGCCACAACGTGATTTGTCAACTTCTATTTACCCTTCATAAGGACCCTTTTCGTCGAATCCGCTCCAGCTAAAGTGGGAGAGACAGGCACCCGCTAGCCACCTTATGCAACTAGTGCATGTCAGTCAGTGGAACATGTCTCACGTAAGCGTACGTGTAAGGTCGGTCCGGGCCGCTTCATCCCACAATACCGTTGAAGAAAAATAATACTAGTAGCGGCAAGAAAGTTGACAACATCTACGCCCACAACAAATTGTGTTCTACTCGTGCAAAGAGAACTACGCATAGACCTAGCTCATGATGCCACTGTTGGGGAACGTTGCAGAAAATAAAAAATTTCTACGGTTTCACCAAGATCTATCTATGAGTTCATCTAGCAACGAGTGATCGGAGTGCATCTACATACCTTTGTAGATCGCGAGCGGAAGCGTTCAAAGAACGGGGTTGAGGGAGTCGTACTCGTCGTGATCCAAATCACCGGAGATCCTAGCGCCGAACAGACGGCACCTCCGCGTTCAACACACGTACGGTCAGCGTGACGTCTCCTCCTTCTTGATCCAGCAAGGGGAAAGGAGAGGTTGATGAAGATCCAGCAGCACGACGGCGTGGTGGTGGATGAAACAGTCACCGCAGCAGGGCTTTGCCAAGCTTCTGCGAGAGGGAGAGGTGTAGCAGGGGAGAGGAGGCGCCAAGACTTCAGGGTGCGGCTGCCCTCCCTCCCCCTGAGGGAGTCCTGGATTAGGGGGTGTTCGGATAGCTGAACTATATCTTCGGCCGGACTCCAGGACTATGAAGATACAAGATTGAAGACTTTGTCCCATGTCCGGAAGGTTCTTTCCTTGGCGTGGAAGGCAAGCTAGGCGTGCGGATATTCAAGATCTCCTACCAATGTAACCGACTCTATGTAACCCTAACCCTATCCGGTGTCTATATGAACCGGAGGGTTGTAGTCCGTAGGACGAACATATCATAACCATCATCATACCCATAGGCTAGCTTCTAGGGTTTAGCCTCCTTGATCTCGTGGTAGATCTACTCTTGTACTACCCATATCATCAATATTAATCTAGCAGGAGTAGGGTTTTACCTCCATCGAGAGGGCCCGAACCTGGGTAAAATAAAGTGTCCCTTGTCTCCTGTTACCATCCGACCTTGACGCACAGATCGGGACCCCCTACCCGAGATCCGCCGGTTTTGACACCGACATTGGTGCTTTCATTGAGAGTTCCTCTGTGTCGTCGCCTTTAGGCCCGATGGCTCCTTTGATCATCAACAACGATGAGGTCCAGGGTGAGACTTTTCTCCCCGGACAGATCTTCCTCTTCGGCGGCTTCGCTCTGCGGGCCAACTCGCTTGGCCATCTGGAGCAGATCCAAAGCCACGCCCCTGGCCATCAAGCCGGGTGGGGAAGCTTAAACTACATGGCAGATACCCTCGGAGACCTGATCTTCGACGGATTCAAGCCACAGCCAAGCGCGCCGCACTATCTCGAGGGGCATGATATAGCTCTGCCTCCGAACAGTGTCCTGGAGGCCGCATACGCTCCGGCCCCGATCCTCGATCCGGAGCCCGCTGCGTTCTTTGAGGATGAACGGTTGGACGTCACCTCGGGGGCTGCGATCTTAAAAGCCATTGAGCCAAACGCAAGCCCCGCACTCCGCATGGCACATGACTCCAAGGAGCCGGACTCTTCTCCTAACTCCGAACCTCCCGCGCCCCTGCCAATCGAATCAGATTGGGCGCCGGTAATGGAGTTCACCGCCGCGGACATCTTTCAGTATTCGCCTTTCGGTGATATTCAGAAATCTCTCAAGTCTCTCTCTTTTTCAGGAGAGCCCAGGCCAAACTATGGCCTGCAAGGTTGGGATTCGGACGATGAAGAAATTCAAAGCCCACCCACCACCCACTTAATAGCCACTGTCGACGATTTAACCGACATGCTCGACTTCGGCTCCGAAGACTTCGACGGTATGGACGACGAAGACGGAGACGAACGGGAACCAGCGCCCATAGGTCACTGGACCTTCACCCCACTTAATGACGTATTCATGGTGGATACACCCGAAAAAACTCACAATGAGGAAGAAGGGGGCGAAAAGAAGGGTAAACCCTCCAAAAAGCACTCAAAGCGGCGACGTAAACGCCGAGCGAAGCCCCGCCTCGATCAAGACCCAGCCATAGAGCAGGACGAGCCAGCAGATGACGAACGCATCCCAGAACAGCCGTCCGAACAGGGTAACACGGGCAGAGAGGACGAACAGTCCTCCCCCGGTCATAACAGAACTCCGGACGATACCACGCCGGATAAAATCATGGAGCAGAAGAATCTCCAAGAAAGGCTCGTCGCCACAGCACGAAGCCTGAAGAAGCAGAAGCAAAAGCTAAAGACGGCGGAAGATGCACTCAAAACAA
Source organism: Aegilops umbellulata (assembly GCA_032464435.1). NCBI lineage: Eukaryota > Viridiplantae > Streptophyta > Magnoliopsida > Poales > Poaceae > Aegilops > Aegilops umbellulata. The sequence continues at coordinate 303,136,918 of CP136059.1, read as the reverse complement.
GATGGAGCAAAGTAATCAAGACCTCAGACAAATACGGCGGCAGCCGCCGCACCAAAAGCTATCCGAAGAGAAAGCTACTGCCCGAATCCGACCAGGAGGCCCTAGAGCCCCCAAACTCGAAAAACAAAAAGGCTGCACGGTCGAATAAACGACCTCTCGGCCACTACAATACGGCAAACGGTGCCGCACTCAATGCGGCATGCGACAAAATCAAAGACTCGCATCATGGCCCAGCCAGGTCCATTTACGGGCCAAGAAAGCAAGCTCTCGCAAGCAATGCAAAAAATCCACCATCAGAATCCGGCACACCCAAATATAGGGGTGCCGCACACCCTCTATGCTTCACCGATGAGGTCCTGGAATATGAATTCCCAGAGGGATTTAAACCCGTTAACATAGAGGCGTACGATGGAACAACACACCCGGGAGTCTGGATCGAGGATTATATCCTCCACATACATATGGCTAGAGGAGATGATCTCCACGCCACAAAATATTTACCCCTTAAGCTTAAAGGGCCAGCCCGGCACTGGCTTAAAAGCCTTCCCGAAAACACAATTGGAAGTTGGGAAGAGCTCGAGGATGCTTTCCGAGCAAATTTTCAAGGGACCTACGTCCGTCCCCCGGACGCAGACGACCTCAGTCACATAACTCAGCAATCCAGAGAATCAGCTCGGCAGTTCTGGAACAGATTCCTCACTAAAAAGAATCAAATAGTGGATTGTCCAGACGCCGAAGCCCTAGCTGCTTTCAGGCACAATGTCCGAGACGAATGGCTCGCCAGACACCTCGGCCAGGAAAAGCCAAGAACAATGGCCGCACTCACAAGCCTCATGACCCGCTTTTGCGCAGGAGAGGACAGCTGGTTGGCACGATGCAGCCCCAGCGACCCAAGTACATCAGAAATCAGGGATGGAAACGGGAAACCACGGCGAAACAAGGACCTTCGCCGAATCAAAAGAAAAAGTCCGAAGAGCACGACAGTCAATGCCGGATTCAAAGGCTCACGGCAAAATCAGACAAAATCACCCCCTCGGGATAATAGGGAAGATCCGTCCAGTCTAAAGAGAATCATGGACAGGATATGTCAGATACACAGTACTCCTGGAAAGCCTGCTAATCATACCCATAGAGACTGTTGGGTTTTCAAACAATCCGGAAGGCTTAACGCCGAACACAAGGGGCTCGACACACCAAGTGAGGAAGAGGACGAACCCCAAAAGCAGAACACCAGGAAGCAAAAGAACTTCCCGCAAGAAGTCAAAACAGTGAACTCACTTCACATAACAAGGCATGAGGCACCCATAAAGGTCCACACATTCAAGCCTATCCCTCAGGAGTCTGGCCACTAGTCACTAAAGCCAATCATTTTTTATCAGCTAGATTATTCTCGCAATATCAAACACGCAGGCCGGACTGCCCTGATACTTAATCCAATAATAGACGGATTCCAGTTTACCAATGTCCTTATGGACGGTGGCAGTGGACTAAATCTGATATATCAGGATACAATTCACCGCATGGGCATAAACCCAGCACGAATCCGTCACAGTAAAACCTCCTTTCAAGGAGTAGCACCAGGCCCGGACACCCACTGTATGGGTTTTCTCCGGCTTGTGGTCATATTTGGCTCTGCCAATAACTTTCATCGCGAAAAGCTTATCTTCCACATAGTCCCGTTTTCAAGTCACTATCAAGCACTAATGGGACGCGGAGCTTTCGCTCGCTTTGACGCAATACCGCATTATGCATCCCTCATGCTAAAGAAGCCCGGTCCTCGAGGCATCATCTCTTTAAAGGGAGCATACTAAACTACATCTCCTCCAAACGGAGGATTGTGCGGCCGCTTAAACGGCCGCCCAACAAAATGGCCACGCCAGCCAAAAGACTTTTTCGATGTAAGTCACAAAAGGCCGTGGACCCGGACTCAATGAGTTCGGCACAAGCCCATTTTCGTTATAGGCTTGGTACGCCTCACCAGGGGCTGTACGCAGAGACAATAAAACTCGACCGTATATATTTCTCACTTCACATTTTATTAATTATTCTTTTTGATCCGCACGACCCATTTTTCAATTTAGTTCTTCCCTTTTACAGATGAACGTCGTACGGCACCCGTCCAGGACACGACACATCGGAGACACAGGCGCAGACGTGCAGTAGGGACCCGCCCCAAAGGATTCTTCTTAGATTAAGACCCTGTGTAAACCTTTTTTACTGTCTCTTGCTGCTATACATCCCCTGGTTTACCTCACTATAACCATGGAGGAGACTGGCGTTTTGGCATGTGGCCACGCCAGAATTCTTGCTCGTACCTGGACACAAGGGGCTTTTTTTTCCAGGGTGTTGTTTCACACGCACCCACAAAGACCGAACACCTTAGGGAGTGTTCGGCGTCGCGAGTTTTGGCACTTTATGCATCAGCTCCGAGTCATGATTTTGGTCACATGTTGGGTTGCCCGGCTCCTGAGTTCGGCCACCTTACGTTCCGTTCTGTCGGCTAAGGTTGCACCAGGAGAACTACTGCGATTGTGCCCCGGTTCGGCCGGGTGAGCACCTCAGTAGAGAAAGCCAAAAACCGACTGTCATGATGTAGCGCGAGACTGGTCGCCACTCGATGACCTATAGGAATTTATCGAATTTCTCCGTTTTGACGAAGGGCCGCTTCCCGGTCAGGCACATATGCGTCCCGAATTCGGGTAAACGCAGTCGCCATTAAAGGGCTACCTAAAGAGTCCCACTGTCAAGCTCCTATGGCTAAGTGAAAGTGTTAAAGCATTATAGTCCGGTTGCCTAGCCCGCGGCGCTATCACCTCCTTTGTAGGACCAAGACGTTGGGTTAAGTGTGAAAATGCGTTCTCCGCACGCACCCCCGCACTATGTGCGTGGGGGCTGAAGCCAACGACTGCAATCTTTCAGAATTTATATATTAAAACGGCCGCACAGGAGGTGTTATTAATACTTGAAGGCACAAGTCTAAATTACGCCATTACAATTTATAAAAATATTGATCTACGATTACATATGCTGTCATAAAACAGCATCTTTCGAACACTGCGTCTCTATTATACGAGCGCCCGCGAGGACTTCCTCAAAATAGTGCTCGGAAGGAATTCGACTTTTATCCGAATCACGGGACGCAACAACGGTGGGCTCCATATCTGCCCAGTATGTCTTGACACGGGCAAGCGCCAGCCGCGCGCCCTCTGTGCAAGCGGACCTCTTTAGAGCTTCAATCCGAGGCACCACGTCAAGAAATTGCTGCACCAAACTGAAATAGCTTCTCGGGTTCGATCTCCCCGGACACAGGCGGTCCATGGCATACTTCATGGCGAGTCCGGACCACCTATTCAGCTCGGCCCATTGGGCCAGGCGATCATCCACTGATAGTGGACGCTCTGGATTAGTGAACTGCGACCAGAAGAGCTTTTCCACTTCATGATCTTTCTTATCTTGAAAGTATCTGGTCGCATCAGCGGCACTAGCCGACAAATCCAGATAGGTGTCCTCCACGCTCCACGCTCGGTCCAACGGGGCGAACTTCGGATCACAGAATTTTCTCCGCAGCAGGAAGGGCTTTCCATCCGCAATTAGTCCGGCTTGACGCAGCTCTTCCCTTGACGCTCTCATAACAGAGCGGGCGTCCTTGGCGTCGGCGACGGCCTTCTCTAAATCCGTCTGCCGGGCTCGACCTTCCTCTTCAAGAAGTTTGCAACGGTCAGTAGCACTTTTCAACTTCACGGGTATATCAGCCATCTCCTCCTTGCTTCGGCAATGGGAAGCATGTTCGGCTTTTAGCTCTTCACGGGCTCTTCCGGCGGCCGCATCGCTCTTTCTGGCTTGTTCCTTTGCTTTGGCGAGCTCGGCCCTAAGTCCTTCTACGGCCGCCGCACCATCTGCATCAAGCATACACAAGGTAAGATATTGACATAAAGCTCCTCTTACTAACAATCGCCAAATAAACTCAATACCTTGAGCATCATCAAGCCGCTTGTTAACAAGCACGATGTCGGCTTCTGCCTCATCGAGTTGCCGTTTCATTTCGGCAAAATCTCGAGTCCGGCTCGAGTCCGGACAACCTGCCACCTACATACAAAGGTGCCACTTAAAGGACCTGGGATTAAGATCCTCTGTGCGCCGCTAATCTTTGCGGCACACAGAGTCTCAGGGGCTACTATCTATACAGGGCGCATGTTATTATGCGCAATTAACACTAATGTTCGTTATTCAAAACGTACCTCAAGGCCCGCCAGTAAACTCTTGACGGCCTCATTCAGTCCGCTTTCCGCGGATGAAATCTTTTCAATCACCGTGTGCATCAACGCACGATGCTCCTCTGAAACAGAGGCTCGGCCCAGCAGAACCTTTAGCTCCTCCGACCGAACACCAGATGGTGCCGGACTCGTCCCATGGCCTTCTTCGGAGGCCGGACACGGAGAACCCCGGGGGGGCGCATGATCACCTTCTGCCTCTGGCAGATTCGGAGAAATCCTCTGCGACGACACTTCGGCGTCACCCGCCTTGCTAGGCGATGAAGGAGGAGGCGTTCCGCTCTCCATCATCTCCGAAAGAAGATCCCCCGATGACGAGCTCTGCCGAGAAGGGTCGAGGTCCGAACTACAAGGTAAGGTTTCGGTTAAAACTTCTCAGATATAAATTAAGGATTTCTCTTAAAAGAATGACTCTCTTTCTACTTACGGCTCGTTGGAGGGCTGCTCCTTTTGAGGATTTAGTTCGGCCGAGGGGCTCCCCGGCGTCGGGTCCTCTGACGCGGATTCTTTCCCCCGTTTTGGAGCTATGGGTCGTCAGAGGCGGCCCTTTTCTTCCTCTTTGGAGAGGAATTGTCGATTCCCCCCTTTGGGATGGCCCCTTTCGAAGAGGCCACGGTTTCCTTGTCCGCCCCTTCATTTCCCTCCAGAGGCGCCACCTCCAACATCCTGACTAGCACAGGATCTAGCCTGGTCTCGGGAAGGGGAGCCGGACACCGGACCAGCTTCGCCTTCGCTATCCACTCCTGCGTAAAAAGGAGAAGTACTGTTAAAAAATAGGTCAATTGTATGGATAGAAGGTCCGGGCGCAAGGTCACCTACTTCTGTATCCGGGCAGTTGAGGTTTAAACCAGCATCCTCGGTCAAATCCGGACTCACTCCTTGTGGTCCGAAGAACAGTCTATACATCTCCGTAGGCGTCATGCCCATGAAATTTCGGAGAACTCGCGACCCCTCTGGGTTGAACTCCCACAAGCGGAGGGGGCGACGTTGCCCAGGCAGTGTCCGGCGAATCAGCATAACTTGTGTCACCTTGACCAGGTTGAGGTCTCCTTTTAGGAGATCCTTTATGCGGCCCTGCAACAGAGGAACGTCTTTGGGCAAGCCCCGATCTAACCCTGTGTTGATCCACGATGTTAAACGTGGTGGGGGGCCTGAGCGAAAGGCAGGAGGCGCTACCCAAGTGGTGCCCCTAGGAGAGGTGATGTAGAACCACTCCTATTGCCATAAGCCGAGCTCCTCTTGAAAAGTGCCCTCGGGCCATGAAGCATTGGTATTCCTTTTTATAACAGCACCTCCGCACTCTACGTGACGCCCCTCGATTATCTTCGGTTCTACCTTGAAGGTCTTGAGCCATAATCCGAAGTGAGGAATGATATGGAGAAACGCTTCACACACAACAATGAAGGAGGAGATATGGAGGATGGACTCCGGAGCTAGGTCATGGAATTCCAGCCCATAATAAAACATCAGCCCCCTTACGAAAGGATCCGTTGGGAAGCCTAATCCCCGAAGGAAGTGGGAGATGAATACTACGCTCTCACCAGGCTGAGGGCTTGGGATCGCTTGTCCTTGAGCAGGCAACCTGTGCGGGATCTCGCTGGTCAGGAACCTAGCCTCCCTCAACCTTGATACGTCCTCCTCCATAACGGAGGGGGGCATCCATTAGCCTTTAAGGCCGGAGCCGGACATTGTCGATGGTCCGGTGCGCCTAGAATCTAAAAGCCTGGGGTGTTGGAACTCGAGGCTATGGGCGAGCTTGTTTTGAGAACACAAGAGGGGAGCAAGGTCTCGGTCTCTTTATAAGAGGTAGAATATCAAGAGCCCTCCCCGTAACCGTCTTGGACTAGCCTTTAATCAAGGCAGGACGTGCTTAACGGGCATGGTTGGGTTACCCACGTCCGTATTAATGAGAATCCCGTTAAAGGGGGCACACGATCTCTGCTTCGACAAGACGTGCCAAGGAAACCGCCTCGTTGAATGTGCTGCGGTGGAACAATAAAAAATAATCCATATAGAAGGCTTGGTCGCAGTACTATGACGCACTGCGGAATACGTCAGCAGATTTGATTTGTGTTTGTATTATTCTCTATATGGCAATACGTGGAAACTTGTTTTGCAGAACCGAACACTATTTTTTGGTGCTTATTATCTTCTTGAAGAATTTGGAGGAGGAACCCGCCTTACAATGTCGAAGACAATTTGCGCGCCGGACTCGTCGTCATTGAAGCCTGGTTCAGGGGCTACTGAGGGAGTCCTGGATTAGGGGGTGTTCGGATAGCCGAACTATATCTTCGGCCGGACTCCAGGACTATGAAGATACAAGATTGAAGACTTCGTCCCGTGTCCGCAAGGTTCTTTCCTTGGTGTGGAAGGCAAGCTAGGCGTGCGGATATTCAAGATCTGCTACCAATGTAACCGACTCTGTGTAACCCTAACCCTATCCAGTGTCTATATAAACCGGAGGGTTGTAGTCCGTAGGACGAACATATCATAACCATCATCATACCCATAGGCTAGCTTCTAGGGTTTAGCCTCCTTGATCTCGTGGTAGATCTACTCTTGTACTACCCATATCATCAATATTAATCTAGCAGGAGTAGGGTTTTACCTCCATCGAGAGGGCCCGAACCTGGGTAAAATAAAGTGTTCCTTGTCTCCTGTTACCATCCGACCTTGACGCACAGATCGGGACCCCCTACCCGAGATACGCCGGTTTTGACACCGACACCCCCCTTATATAGGCCCCCTGGGGGGCGCCGGCCCTGGGAGATGGGATCTCCTGGGGGGCGGCAGCCAAGGGGGATGGAGTGCCCCCCAAGGCAAGTGGGGCGCCCCTACCCTAGGGTTTTCAACCCTAGGCGCAGGGGGGCCCAAGGGGGGGCGCACCAACCCACTATGGGCTGGATCCCCTCCCCACTTCAGCCCATGGAGCCCTCCGGGATGGGTGGCCCCACCCGGTGGACCCCCGGGACCCATCCGGTGGTCCCGGTACAATACCGGTGACCCCGAATCTTCCCGATGGCCGAAACTGCACTTCCTATATATCATTCTTTACCTCCGGACCATTCCGGAACTCCTCGTGACGTTCGGGATCTCATCCGGCACTCCGAACAACTTTCGGATTACTGCATACTCATATCTATACAACCCTAGCGTCACCGAACCTTAAGTGTGTAGACCCTACGGGTTCGGGAGACACGTAGACATGACCGAGACAGCTCTCCGGCCAATAACCAACATCGGGATCTGGATACCCATGTTGGCTCCCACATGCTCCTCGATGATCTCACCGGATGAACCACGATGTCGAGGATTCAAGCAACCCCGTATACAATTCCCTTTGTCAATCGGTATTTTACTTGCCCGAGATTCGATCGTCGGTATCCCAATACCTCGTTCAATCTCGTTACCGGAAAGTCACTTTACTCGTACCGTAATGCATGATCCCGTGACTAAACATTTGGTTACTTTGAGCTCATTATGATGATGCATTACCGAGTGGCCCCAGAGATACCTCTCCGTCATACGGAGTGACAAATCCCAGTCTCGATCCGTGTCAACCCAACAGACACTTTTGGAGATACCCGTAGTACACCTTTATAGTCACCCAGTTACGTTGTGACGTTTGGTACACCCAAAGCACTCCTACGGTATCCGGGAGTTACACGATCTCATGGTCTAAGGAAAAGATACTTGACATTGGAAAAAATCTAGCAAACGAACTATACGATCTTGTGCTATGCTTAGGATTGGGTCTTGTCCATCACATCATTCTCCTAATGATGTGATCTCGTTATCAATGACATCCAATGTCCATAATCAGGAAACCATGACTATCTGTTGATCAACGAGCTAGTCAACTAGAGGCTTACTAGGGACATGTTGGTGTCTATGTATTCATACATGTATTACGATTTCCGGATAACACAATTATAGCATGAATAAAAGATAATTATCATGAACAAGAAAATATAGTAATAATCCTTTTATTATTGCCTCTAGGGCATATTTCCAACATCAATTTGATATGAAGTTATGAATCAATAAAGGCATATTTAAAAAACTGAATCGAACAATAAGTGACGTCGTGAGGAACTCTTTGTTTGCAGCCTTGTTGTTCCTATGATCACCGGTCCTACTAATTGGGCACCTCCTTTTCAATTTTATCTCAGTAGTACAGGAATTGTTGTGTGTGATGATTGATGACATAGGTGAGGTCGGATTTTATCTGTCTTATTCAGTGTGAAGGAGGCAGAGCTCCACGCTTGCTGGGCTTTATATTAGCATTTCGTACAAAAATCTTATTACTCCTTTCATTTTTGTATACAAGGCCACAAACCCATATTACAGATACCAAGATAAAAACCAATGGCCACTTAAGCCAATGTTGCAAACTACTCGCTTGACGTGTTAATTAATGCGTATTTTTCTCTCCAACGCACAACAAGACAACTCTCTCACTCCTCGTGGTTGATTAATTCGGTGCATTCAAACCAACCTTTTCATGCCCCGCATGCATGCATGGGGTATTAATGTCCTCGGTTGCTAGTACGAGGCAAACCTTATCAATTTTATCTCGATTGGTGTTAGTGGCCTTGTATAGCTGCAAATTGTAATTTTGATAGTGACCTTGTATACAAGTGTAGTACTTAATAAACAGATTGTTTGCATGTGTATGATTTTCTCTTAATTAGATCATATGTTGGATATATCTGCGTTCGTTGACCGGAAGAAGCTGGGAGCCTATTCAAGTGATGAGTCAACTGCCCAAGGCCATTTTGGTGAAGATTAAGAGAGGGCCGAATAGGGTTGCACTTGGACATGATATTGCCAAGTTCTATTTATGTATCAAATCTGATGACTTGTTAGTTGGTGGTGTTCCATCCTGCGTGATTCTGTACAAACAAGAAGATAGCATTTCAATGTCTCCTTTCACTTTGAAAAAGCTTGAAATTACTCCTTTTCTTGACATACTATTCGGATGAGCGAGAGCCACACGCAAACTAGATGCTCAGTGGATAGGTCATTCGCGTTGTGCGCAGTCCATGCTGCAAATATTTGAATATGCTTCGACGTTCAGAATGCACGCGAATGCTATCCTATTCCGGACTTGGGAGTCCAGCTATAAATGTTCAAACGTCCCATACGGTGAATTACCACTGCTAATAGTTTAGCACACACAAGACTGCTTATGGCTTAGCTTATAGCCTACAGGTGATGGAAGATTCATCTTCACTTTTATTATGAGATTTTGGAGAAAAACAAATCTAGGCCAACGGTGTTACATATGTTGCGAGCTGCACCAGGCGTTCGCAGCGGTAACAACCGTCGCATGCTTATATATTAGTTGTGTGCTTACATCGCAGGCTACTGAATTTTAGTACAACTGGACTGAATTTGTCAGCTAAGCCCTCGACACTGCTTTCATGGATACTTCCGCTGAGGATTTCATGAACGTAAAAGTTCTGGGCAAACGAAAGCTACCCGGTTGGGATCAACATTTCTGTATTGGTCGGAGCGGCTAGAGGAAATTTTAGCTGCTGGTGCATTCGAATGGAGTATATACCAACCAACAATAGACTACAAACATCCATGTTCTGCTGCTCTAGTTTCTTTTATCTGTATTACTGTCTAATTGTCATGCAAATCACAGACAAGCCTCTCTTTTCCCAAATTCTTTTATATGAACTTCCAAATAAGCGGATGGCAAAAGTTATGTACAATAGCGTTTAGTTACGACAAGGTTGCAGATTGAAGAAAATGGAAACAATACAAGGTCAACTACAACATATGAGCAGTTCAACCTCTTACAAGAAATCCTTCCACAGATTGAGGAAAATGGAAAGGACAAATGGACTACCAATGGAGTAGCTAACAAGTACTCATCTATGAGTATGTATAATATTGATGGGGGAGGAGGAAGGGCATCCCTTTTTCAAGATGATTTGGTCTAGCTCCAGCAGGCTCAAGCACAAGATTTTCATATGGTTGGTTGCACACTGCAGAATCGATACTAGGTCTTTGCTTCAAACAAAGGGGATGCACCTAGATGACACATCTTGTCCAAACTGTAACCAGGGTGCTGAAGAAACCCCAATGCACTTGTTCTGGGAAAGAGGCACTATATTTGCAAGATTTATGTCTTCAAATAGAGGTGATAGCCACCCGCCTGGTGATGCAAAAAGAGTGGAGCCACTAGGCAAAGATGCATATATCCTTGACAAGTTAAATATCTAGAGAAAACGTAGTTTGCATGCTTCATGGCTGCAAAACATGATAATATGTCGCCGACTGTTGCTGGAAAAATTAGAATAAAGTGAACAGTGCAGATTTTTATGTCTCTTTTTGTAGAATTATTACATGTAAGGTTGATTTCCTATATAGGAGAGGATAGTACTCCAATTTTCTCCTTCACTCAGAGAACGTATACTTTCTTCTCTTGACAGATTATTCACACACAAACTAGATGCTCGGCGTATGGATCATTCGCATTGCGTACAACCAACACCACAAATATATGACTTTTCTTCTGTTTAGAATGCATGTATGTTGCATGTATGCGCGAAGATGCTATCGTAGCCCAGAGTCCAGCTATAAATACGCAGAAGTCCCCCACGGTGAACGCCCACTCTCCACGTAGTTCAGCATGCACAGAAGACCGCTTATAGCTAGCTTAAAGGGAGATGGAAGATCCACCTTTCCTTTTATTGAGTTATTGTGAGATATTGGAGAAAATCAAATCCAAGCTTACGGTGTTATATAGTTTGCTCTCATCCATGCACACTGCAGCAGTCGCATGAGGAAGATGGAAGCTGCGTCGACATGTCCATGCTGGTGTGGTCGGGACTGGCCAGAGGAGAGTGGTAGTTCACCGTGGGGGAGTGCGACTCTTCTGTATGGACTAGTGGCTGGGGTGCACCCGGGGCGCACCTCTTGAGGCGTTACTATGCACACTAATCAAGCTGCCATAGTTGTTAGCGAGTTAATAGTGCAGATAAGCAATAGTGGTTAAAAATATAATAGAATTCTACTGATAGCAAATTAATAGTGATTCTAGAGCATGTCGGCGCAACATGAAATGTGTCCATATTTCCTTGCTATTCAGATCAAAAGAACAAACAAATGAGTTTTAGAAACATTTTAATTATCTAGCTAAACGAAGACCCTTGCAAACACCATTTTGATCACACTACATACATCATCGAGCAAAGAAACTTAATTATGATTGCAAAACATGAAAACACCATGCATGAGGTTATTTTGCCAAAGTTGGCGAACATGGTAGCTGATCATCTGAAATGCCATAATCAGAATTATCAAAGCACAAGTTTCTTCTTTGACATTTATCCATTGATTTTTCATGCTTTGCTCAAATCTTCATTTCAAGTCCATCTCTCTTTCAGGTTTCTTCCAAGCTTCATCAACATACCACTTTGTTAGAATAAAGAAGCATAGTAAGATTACAAGATCATTTCAAAGTAGTTTATTTAAATGGAACTTGTCGATGAGAAATGGTCGTCAACCAGATGACAACGCTAAGATTCTATCAAGCATGTCTTTTCTACTTATTTTCAGCATCCTGTCCAGGTGCCTCTTATTTGAAATGGTGATGCTGCGGCGTCGGTCGAACATCGCATGTAGCTGCTGGGATCGCGAAAAAATGATGACGACAATACACAAGTGACTTCGATGATGGTGCTATGTGACTCAGTCTTCAGCTCCGGGATGAAAGCCTAGGTCTGGTTACCTGGCAATGGCGACGTTTTTTGTACATCGTTACCTTTTTGATGGCATTGTTTGGATATGCTCCGACTGATTCTTCAGGGTGAGAATCTAGATTCTGGGTTCGATGCTTGGTTCGGGGACGGCGACAGCGTCAACGTCGCTCCCTTCTTGAAGGCATTGCTGTTGAAGGACCTCGTCGTTCATGTGGAGTCATTAGATGATTGGTGCAGATATAGTTATTGCTATAGTTTGTCGATCGCGTATCTGATCACTTTTGAATTTTTTTTCCTCGCCTACACATAGCGTTGGTCTTATATGACTTTGTCAATTGTCGGTGTTTTTCTTTTTGTGCCTGTTGGTGTTGGCTATGTGCATCCTATCTATGCGGAGGCCGGGTGTGTGCTTAGGTGACTATATCCTTTTGATGCTTCATTTTGAGCCAATAAAATTCACTCTTTGTCGAAACTAGGAAAACGTAATAGTATTTCTTTCTCTTGAAAACATATCATTTAGATGAGGGAGTCGCACGCAAACTAGATGCGCGGATCATTGATGAGTCTCGCACGCAAACTAGATTGCATACAGATCACACCACAGATATATGAATTTGCTTCGGTTTTACTAGAATGCATGCATCTTGCATGTAAGTACGTTGTCCGCACATATGCTATCCTAGTCCAGAGTCTAGCTATAAATACGAAGACGTCCCCCACGATGAACTACCACTTCCTCGTAGTTCAGCACAAACACACAAGGCTTGGAGCTAGCTTACAGGGTGATGGAGGACACTAGTAGAAAAGAGGGCAAAGGTCCAGGCCGGGTCAGCCCATTAGTCCCGGTTCAGTCTAGAACCGGGACCAATGGGGGCATTGGACCAGGTTCGTGAGCCCAGGGGACCGGCCGGGCCATTGGTCCCGGTTCGTCTGGACCTTTTGGTCCCAGTTGGTGGGACGAACCGGGACCAATGGGCCTGGCTCCTGGCCCACCACCATTGGTCCCGGTTGGTGGCCTGAAGCGGGACCAAAGGCTCCCGTTTAGTCCCGATTCATGCCACGAACCGGGACCAATGAGGTGCCTATATATACCCTCGCCCGCGAGCAGAGCACTTCAGTGCTCTGTTTTTCTCTGGCCGGTGAGTGGAGGGTTTGTGGTGCTCTAGCTCACCTCCTATGCACATGAGGTGTTCGATGAAATGTCCGAGCCACACTAGTTAAGCTTTCTCATCTCGAAGCTTGACCTCAAAGCTCCATTTTCCTCGAGATTTGTCTAGATTTTGCGGTCCGTCACGCCCCACCCCCATCTTCACCGCCGTCGATCACCCGCGCTGATCTCATCACCGACACCAGCGTGGTGAGCCTCTTGCTCTTATCTTCTTTCTGAAAGGAAAAATATTCTTACTTGTATGTTTATTTAGATACTTGTATCATTTTCTTACTTTTATTATTGCATCGTATATAGTGCGATGGTTTTGGTATCGGCCCTCGTCCTGTCTATGATTCGGATGTGGTATATATATTATCTTTATAACTATTGGTTTATTTATTGTTTATGAAAATTATGCGGACCAACGTGACATAGATTTTATTTATCTAGGATGTATGTGAACCGGAAATTCCAACCGACCCTATTGTCGAGAGGTTAAATTTAGTTGAAGAAGAAAACAATTTCTTGAAGGAAAAAAAATTAGGAGGAGAAGATGATATTGGAGTTGCATGTTGCGGATGTCGTCGATGATCACAAGATCAAGATGGATGCAATGCGCTTGAAGATTAGAAAGATTAGAAAATATGCCATTCATACCGAGGCTTGGTATCATTATGCCCTTGGATCAATTGTTACCTTGGTTGCGATTATGATCGCCTTTGTTTTCGCATTAAAATGTTTTACATAGTTTCAATGTATGGTTTAATTAATTAGATGCTCTGGAGAGCTATATGTTGTCAGATGAGAACTATGTATGTACTTTGGTTTTAATGTGATGATGAACTTCTATTAATTTGGACACTTAATTATATATAATGCACGCAGATGAACCGACAATGGATGTACGATAACAGACACACCTCCGAGTACATTAAGGGCGTGCATGAGTTTCTCGATGCGGCTGAGGCAAACAAGCAGAATGGTTTTATGTGTTGTCCATGCACTAAATATGGGAATACGATGTCTTACTCTAACCGGAAAATCCTTCACACCCACCTGCTTTACAAGGGTTTCATGCCACACTATAATGTTTGGACGAGGCACGGAGAAATAGGGGTTATGATGGAAGACGACGAAGAAGAAGAGTGTGATGACAACTATGTGCCCCCTGAATACTGTGATGTTGCAACGGGGGGAGCTGGTGAAGATCAAGAGGAACCAGACGATGTGCCCAATGATGCTGCAACGGGTGAAGCTGCTGAAAATCAAGAGGAACCAGATGATGTGCCCGATGATGATGATCTCCGCCGGGTCATTGTCGATGCAAGGACGCAATGGGAAAGTCAAAAGGAGAAGCTGAAGTTCGATCGCATGTTAGAGGATCACAAAAAAGGGTTGTACCCCAATTGCGAGGATGGCAACACAAAGCTCGGTACCGTACTGGAATTGCTGCAGTGGAAGGCAGAGAATGCTGTGCCTGACAAAGGATTTGAGAAGCTACTGAAAATATTGAAGAAGAAGCTTCCAAAGGATAACAAATTGCCCGACAATACATACGCAACAAAGAAGGTCATATGCCCTCTAGGATTGGAGGTGGAAAAGATACATGCATGCCCTAATGACTGCATCCTATACCGCGGTGCATACAAGGATCTGAACGCATGCCCGGTATGCGGTGCATTGCGGTATAAGATCAGACGAGATGACCCTGGTGATGTTCACGGCGAGCCCCACAGGAAGAGGGTTCCTGCGAAGGTGATGTGGTATGCTCCTATAATACCACGGTTGAAACGTCTGTTCAGAAACGGAAAGCATGCCAAGTCGATGCGATGGCACAGTGAGGACCGTAAGAAAGACGGGAAGTTGAGAGCACCCGCTGACGGGTCGCAGTGGAGAAAAATCGAGAGAAAGTACTGGGATGAGTTTGCAAAGGACCCAAGGAACGTATGGTTTGCTTTAAGCGCGGATGGCATTAATACTTTCGGGGAGCAGAGCAGCAATCACAGCACTTGGCCTGTGACTCTATGTATGTATAACCTTCCTCCTTGGATGTGCATGAAGCGGAAGTTCATTATGATGCCAGTTCTCATCCAAGGCCCTAAGCAACCCGGCAACAACATTGATGTGTACCTAAGGCCATTATTTGAAGAACTTTACAGTTGTGGAATGGAAACGGTGTACGTACGTGGGATGAGCACAGACAAGAGGAATTTAACCTAAAGGCGTTGATGTTCGTGACCATCAACGATTGGCCCGCTCTCAGTAACCTTTCATGACAGACAAACAAAGGATACCACGCATGCACACACTGTTTAGATGACACTGAAAGTATATACCTGGACAAATGCAGGAAGAATGTGTACCTGGGCCATCGTCGATTTCTTCCGACCAACCATCAATGTCGAAAGAAAGGCAAGCATTTCAAAGGCGAGGCAGATCACCGAAAGAAGCCCGCCATGCGTACCGGTGATCACGTACTTGTTATGGTCAATGATTTACACGTAATCTTTGGAAAGGGTCCCAGCGCACTAGCTGTTCCGAATGACGCTGAGGGACACGCACCCATGTGGAAGAAGAAATCTATATTTTGGGACCTACCCTACTGGAAAGACCTAGAGGTCTGCTCTTCAATCGACGTGATGCACATGACGAAGAACCTTTGCGTGAACCTGCTAGGCTTCTTGGGCGTGTATGGAAAGACAAAAGATACACATGAGGCACGGGAGGACCTACAACGTTTGCACGAAAAATACGGCATGCCTCCGAAGCAGTATGAAGGTCCTGCCAGCTACGCTCTTACGAAAGAAGAGAAAGAAATCTTCTTTGAATGCCTGCTCAGTATGAAGGTCCCGACTGGCTTCTCGTCGAATATAAAGGGAATAATAAATATGCCAGAGAAAAAGTTCCAGAACCAAAAGTCTCATGACTGCCACATGATTATGACGCAACTGCTTCCGGTTGCATTGAGGGGGCTTCTACCGAAAAACGTCCAATTAGCCATTGTGAAGCTATGTGCATTCCTCAATGCAATCTCTCAGAAGGTGATCGATCCAGAAATCGTACCAAGGCTAAGGAGTGATGTGGCGCAATGTCTTGTCAGTTTCGAGCTGGTGTTCCCACCATCCTTCTTCAATATCATGATGCATGTCCTAGTTCATCTAGTCGACGAGATTGTCATTCTGGGGCCCGTATTTCTACACAATATGTTCCCCCTTGAGAGGTTCATGGGAGTCCTAAAGAAATATGTCCGTAACCGCGCTAGGACAGAAGGAAGCATCTCCATGGGCCATCAAACAGAGGATGTCATCGGGTTTTGTGTTGACTTCATTCCTGGCCTTAAGAAGATAGGTCTCCCTAAATCGCGGTATGAGGGGAGACTGACTGGAAAAGGCACGCTAGGAGCGGACTCAATAATATGCAGGGACGTGCATTCTTGGTCTCAAGCACACTACACAGTTCTACAGAACTCTACCTTGGTGACCCCGTATGTCGATGAACACAAGAACAGTCTGCGCTCCAAACACCCGGAGCAGTGCGACGACTGGATTACATGTGAACACATTAGGACTTTCAGCAGTTGGTTGAAAGCACGTCTCAGAGGTGACAATACTGTTTGAGATGAGTTGTACTTGTTGTCCAGGGGACCATCTATGACTGTATTGATTTACAAAGGATATGAGATAAATGGGAATACATTTTACAGGATTGACCAAGATCAAAAGAGCACCAACCAAAACAGCGGTGTCCACTTTGATGCCACAACCGAGAAGGGAAAGGACACATATTATGGTTACATAGTGGACATATGGGAACTTGACTACGGACAAGATTTTAAGGTCCCTTTGTTTAAGTGCAAATGGGTCAATCTGTCGGGAGGCGGGGTACATGTAGACCCACAGTACTGAATGACAATAGTCGATCTGAAAAATCTTGGGTACACTGACGAACCATTCATCCTAGCCAATGATGTGGCACAGGTTATCTATGTGAAGGACATGTCTACCAGACCGAGAAAAAGAAAAGATAAGGAAACGAATACATCATACGATGAGCCAAAGCGCCACATAGTTCTTTCAGGAAAAAGGGACATCCTGGGAGTGGAGGGCAAGATAGACATGTCTGAAGATTATGAAAAGTTTCATGAAATTCCTCCCTTCAATGTCAAGGCTGGCCCAAGCATCCTGATAAACGATTAAGATTATCCATGGTTACGGCGCAATAAGCAAATGACACAAGCGAAGAAAAGGTGAAGACTTTCTCCCGCAACTATTATGATGGTACCATGCCAAATTTGTAATAGACGAGTATGCTATGCCAACTTTTTCAGAGTTCATTTGAAAACTATGAATTTAGGTCGAATTTTCTCTATAGGTGCATCTATGTTCAAATTTTAACTATTCAAATTTGAAAACTAATGGCACTAACAGAAAGTTTATAATTTTTCTAAAACTAATGGCACTAACAGAAAGTTTATAATTTTGCTGACCTAAAAGCAAAAAGAATTTAAAAATAAAGCAAAAAACAAAAGAAAATAAATAATACAGAAAACAAAACAAAAAACTGGAAAAAACATAAAAATAGCAACAATAAGTATTTTGTTGTAAGTAGAAACAAAATAAAATAAATAAAGTGTCACGACCGGTTTTCGAATAAAAATATTTATTGAGAAACCAATCTTTAGATTCCAGTTTGAGATAAAGCCTCCTCACTGGCAGACAAACTTTGATACAATACGCCAGTAGCATAAATATGTTACAGGGTTGAGCTGACGATGCTCAACAATTTATTACAAGCGTGCCAATAATTATATATAAAGGCGATTAATGACACAAGGGAGTGGTGGCATACTACTGACTCGCAAATATGGTAGAGGTGGAGTAACACAGTGGGGAGTGGATATGGGATTCTCAAACTAACATCCCATCGAGCGTCGAGGTGAGGCTCGATGAATTTATTAGGGTAGCGGAAGCGGATATAATACAGTGACCAACTCCGGGGTTGCACGAGACTGACTGGGACTCCTCTAGGCGTCGGATTCGCTATCGAACTCTTCATCCATGAGATCACCTTCGTCAGCATCTGGCCAAATCAACAAGCCAGTGAGTACTTTGAAAGTACTCGCAAGACAGTTCGGACGTAAGATATAACAAATGCTAACATGAAATACATGAATAAGTTAACCAGTATGATCAGACATAGAGGTAATAATACTGGGTGCCAAGCGAGGGTCTGAATGACTCCTCGAGCGGAAAATGCGGAATAATAGATACTGGTGCCAAACGAGTGTCTGAAAGACTCCTCGAGCGGAAAATGCGGGATAATAATACTGGTGCCAAACGAGTGTCTGAAAGACTCCTCGAGCGGAAAATGCGGGATAATAATACTGGTGCCAAACGAGTGTCTGAAAGACTCCTCGAGCGGAAAATGCGGGATAATAATACTGGTGCCAAACGAGTGTCTGAAAGACTCCTCGAGCGGAAAATGCGGAATAATAATGCCACAGTCGGGCGTCTGAGCGACACCACATAAAGGGCTCTAAAAAAAAGAAATGCCACAGTCGGGCGTCTGAGCGACACCACATAAAGGGCTTTAAAAAGAAATGTCACAGTCGGGCGTCTGA
Organism: Aegilops umbellulata; assembly: GCA_032464435.1. Classification (NCBI taxonomy): domain Eukaryota; kingdom Viridiplantae; phylum Streptophyta; class Magnoliopsida; order Poales; family Poaceae; genus Aegilops; species Aegilops umbellulata. Next base: position 303,118,159 of record CP136059.1, on the reverse strand, counting down.
GCGACACCACATAAAGGGCTTTTGACTGATAAGGAAATAATATATTCATCATAAATATATTCAACTCATGGAATTAAACGGGTTAGTCCATCCACAAGGATAAACATTTAACCGGTCTTAGTGCCCATGTGTCCCACCGGGTAATCTGTCACCAAACTGGCACATGACTGTTAGCAGGGAACTTGGATATAGATAAGATGACTTAAGGATATAGAGCTCTGCAGAGTTTGTACAAAAATTTCCCACAGTCGACGGATTTTCGTAGTCACCAGGACTAGTTCCGTTACGGTATTTCAGAAGGAAACACAGCTAGCCAGTACACACCCATCCAACTCTTCGATGCCAGGAATCACCCTCAACATCGTCCAAGAAAAACTATTGAGACGGGGAGATCACAATCTCGAATAGCATGGGATCAAATTTATATACACGCGCTCTAAGGGGTGCCCCCCTCTCGGTCCCAACCGGAAACACCCATGCCCCCTGACCGGATGCCTGGCTTTAATCTAGGGCCATGGAACCATCATCCCGGCCTCCCCTTTTTGGTGTGTACCCAGAAAGCGGTTTGCGTCTTACTAAACCATATCCCTTTCGAGAAACATGTGGTAGTACAGGGAAAGGAAATGGATTTGAACCCAACCGATATGGGTTGGTACTGAAGATAACTTGCATGGCCTAAGACTGGCATGCTACAACACTGCCATCTTACCCATCTTCATGCCAACACATGGCCTTGCATACTTACGTCCAACGACGTGTGAAATCATCGGGCTTACTTGCCTCAACAATGCATAATGAACGGTTCATCGGTATGCTTCACACATGCCATGAAACTATCTACATGCAAACATGCCAAGACACTCATCATATCAAAAGTTCGAACATGCTTGCCTGGTTCGGAGTAGTCGGAACCTAGCTCGGTGAAGTTCGCGGCCCCGTCACCTCCGTCGGTATCTACGGTATAAAGAAAACATACGCGCTAACGTGAATACCGAGAGGTGCAGAAAAAGTATTGCAAATATTTTTCAAATAAATCTGATAAAAAACTAGACAAAATTTTGAAGAGAACAGAAAAAGAATCAATCAAAAATATGTTTCTGATAAAAAGTTATAAAGGTTTTTGCCCAGGGACCCATCTGTAATGAAACAGAAACTTCTCAGGGTTTTATTTATAAAAGCAGAAAACATTTCAGACTCGAATACGCCGGCTCAGAGGAGAAGACGTATTTTGCCCAAATGCGTTTTCAGAAAACGATTCGAATAAAGAGAAGAATCTGACGGGGCGGTCCCACCCATCAGGTTTGAAAACGAACGGCGCCTTTGGCGCCAGAGAGCCGTGGCGATCGCCGGTGGCGATCCACGGCGAGGCAGAGAGATCGGAGGTTACCTCCGTGCTCACGGTGCTGTTCCGCGTCGGGTGGTGGTCGAGGTGGTCGCTGGCGTGCACCATGTCGACGGTGGCCCTGGCTCCGGCGGACGGCGTTTCGGGCGTGGATGGAGGTCGCCGGAGAGGGCTGCAAGCATGGAATTGAGGCGGGGGTCAAGCCTCTGGTAGTTAGAGGAGGTAGCTGACGGAGTATGGGCGTCGGAGACGGTCTCACCGCGGTGAATCGAGCTGGAGCCCGAGGCGGACGGGGTGGCCGGAGTCGGGGGAGGAGACCTCCTCGAGGTCCTCCTAGTGACCTGGCAGGGCGTTGGTGGAGTGTAGGGGTGGTGCGTGCTCGAGGGAGGGCTCGGGGTCTCCTTTTATAGGCGTTCCGAGGCGGTGGCCGAGAACGGCGTTCTCCGGCGAGGATTACGGCGGTGCAGTGCTCGGTCAGGGGAGTTAAGGGGTTGAGCGCCGTCGTGGAGGTTCACTGAGCCTGTTTAGGAGCCAACGACGTCGGGTTATGCTTGCTGAGGTGAAGTTCGACGGAACGGGACGACGCGGGTCCATCGGCGGCAGAGAGCATGCTCTGTACGTGCCGCGCCACGACGGCTGTGCTGCATGCGTGCGCTGGCGTGGGGAGGGCCACGCGGAGCCACCAGCGAGCTTGGGCAGTGCTGAACGGCGTTGCGCCGCCGTTCTGCTGCCTGCCAGCCGTAACGGCGGTTCAGCCGCCGCAAGACACGCCGGCGCAGGCAGGTCAGAGCGCCACCGACGACAGCAAGCAGCCAAGCACGCGTGCGGGGCATCGGACAAGCGAGCCAGGCGGTGAGCAACGCGCCAAAGCACTGTGGGCGCGTGACTGAACTGAACTGAAGAAATCGACACTGAAAACTGAATTTTTCTGAATGTGTTCGAACAGTGCATGCAAGTGTTCGACAGAATGATCGAGGCATGTAGGGATTTTTCCTTGGGCTGATTTTTGGTGGAGTGACTTCTCATTGCTCCAGTAGGTTGCCTGATTTTTGGTGGAATTTTTGGAGAAGTGTAGATATGAATTTCACCAAATTTGACAAATCTGGTCCAAACTTGCAGGGAGTGTAAGTTGAAAATTTTGAAAAGAAGATGAGTGGATCAAGATGGTTCTGGGTTGTGGGTGCAAAGGACTAGCAAGTAGAGTTGGTTTGAAGTCAAATCTCAAATGCAATGGGGTACTTGCTTTGAAAATGGGTCAGGCTCAAATCAAAGGTCAGAAAAGAGTTGAGGTTTGAAATAACCAAAATAAAATCCAAAACTTGTTTGGATAAGTTGGGATAGGGAATTTGAGTTGTTGACAAGGAGGGGAGAAGATGTTGGAGTGGTTTTCATAAGGAAGAAGATCCCAAGTTTCATAGAACTTTCTTTTCAAAAGGAAAAAAATTGAACTCCCAAAATAAATTTGAGAAGGGGACCAACAGAGAAAAGTTTTAAGAAGGTCAAACCCAAAGTTTGAAGGAGAAAACAGAAATAACAAATCCTAGTCAAAGAAAAGGATTTTTTAAAGAGGATTGCTTCTACAGAATTTTTTTTTTTTGAAAAGGCCTCAACCCACAAATGAAAAACCAGCAAGGTTTTTGCTAAAACCAAATAAATTTTTTGGAGTGTCACATAAAGCAACAAAGAAAACAAAAAAACAAAAAAAGTGTTTTCAAATTTGAAAACTAATGGCACTAACAGAAAGTTTATAATTTTTCTAAAACTAAAAGCAAAAAGAATTAAAAAATAAAGCAAAAAACGAAAAAAATAATGCAGAAAACAAAACAAAAAAACTGGAAAAAAATTTAAATATAGCAACAATAAGTATTTTATTGTAAATAGAAAAAAACAAAAAAAAGTGCCACCTACTGGGCACCCACGGTCTGAATACGACTAGAAACCCTACCATGGGCCAGGATTCAGGCCCGCGGGAGGTCCAGTAGGCCCACCGGCACACATTGCACGGTTAGGCCCGAAAGCCTGCTTTAAAGGGGAGCTCGAGAGGGAAGGCGCACCGCACCTTATAAACAGGTGCGGCTCCCTCTCAACTAGCGAGGTGGGACTAAACATTTGGGCGCGGGGCAGCACAAGGCCTTTGGTCCCGGTTGGTGGCACCAACCGGAACTAAAGAGGGGCATTGGTCCCGGTTGGTGCCACCAACCGGGACCAAAGGCCACCGCTTCCCGCCCTTTGGGCTGCTGAAAAGAGGCCTTTGGTCCCGGTTGGTGGCACCAACCGGGACTAAAGGTGGCATTAGTCCCGGTTGGTTTCACGAACCGGGACCAATGCTCTTGCTATATATACAGCACTTAGCAGTTTTCGACCAAATCACCCACTTCTCCCTCGACGCCCCCTGCTCCTCCTCGTCGCCGTCGCCGCACGATGCCCCTGCTCCTCCTCGTCGTCATCGCCACCGACGTCGTCAGGCTGCTCGCCTTCGTCGTCGCTGCCGCCACCGACGCCGTCAGGCTGATTGCCTTCGCCTTCGTCGTCGCCGCCGCCCCCTGTGAGCACAGCCCCTCCCGTCCCGCGCCCCTGCGCCCCTGTCCTGCGTGGCCGCCGCCCCTGCCCTGCGCTGGCGCCACGCGCCGCCCAGCTGCCACTGCCCTGTCAGGCCGGCGCCGCCCCCCCCCCCCCCCCCCGATCTGTTTTTTCATGTATATATGGTGTTTTTTAGATTATATGTATATGTGTGAGTATATGATTATATGTATATATGTTCTCTGTGTATATATATGTTCATGTATATATGCAAAAGATAGATGGTTGTTATATGCTTGTTTTGTATACATATGTAATGATTTTTTATAGAATATGATGTTTTTTCATAGATGATCCCATATATGATGATGAAATATAATGTTTTTTTGTTCATAGAACATGATGTTTTTTTAATTCACAGATTTTTTTTGTTCATGAGAGAGGCGGGGACGTTGAGGGATAATAGATGTATTTTTTTCAGAATTTTCTATCATGCATAGACGGATTTTAGACCATGGGAGCACCCCCTCCCTATCGTTGCAAAATTTGCTAAGTGATATTAAGAAAGGAAGGAAAAGAAGGATAGGAAAGAAGAAAATAAGAAGAGGAAAGAAAGAACAAGAGGAGAGGAAGAAAAGGAAAAATAAATAAGAAGAAGAAAAAAGAA